>CP129448.1:35205000-35430000 GCA_030445155.1 Quercus variabilis | reverse complement strand
ATAGAACATACAATTTAAAATAAATGAACTAAGTTTACATAAGTTTCAGATTGCTTAAAGATGCGGCAAACCAGTCAAGCAGGGGCGGAGGCATGTTAAATTCAAAATTTCTTTATGTTTGACCTATAGTTGAGATCTTTATATTTAATGTTTGCCCCCCCCAAAATATGTATCTTTGACATGGCTTGGCTTAATAATTACTGAATTACGTAGTCCAAATCAGTAAATCATTAGTTGCTGAGGTGGGTCGTAATTCCCACCTAAATAAAGCACTTTTACAGTTTACCCATAAATCTATAACTATTCTTTCTTTTTTAACTTTTCCACAATTGTGTGAAATGTGTGCTTCCCGCTAGGTAAGACTTCTTCTTATAGCATGTAGACTTCATCATCATTACAAGTTTTTCCTCAAATTTGATATTTCTTTTAGGGTATTATTTTCTCTCACCATCATCATTTTTTTCCCTTTTGGGCTTGAATTTAGGTGCCAAATAAGTTGTTATAACATTGATTTGTTTATAGAAATTATTAGGTTCTAAATGTTTAGGATTAAATATTTAGATTTTTATTTTTATGTATGTTAGCAAACTGAGATCAAAACATGTCTAGATTATGTATTAGACATTGCTCATGATTGTACAAATCAGGTTTCAAGAACTTACAAGCTGTAAAAAAGAGAAGTTAATTTCAATGAGGTTCGACCGATTGAAAATCGTAGTCTGGATTTTTTTTTTTTTTTTTTTGCATAATTCTATTTCAATCCAAACATACAAAAATGTTTAGGGTTTTAAGTGAAACACTTCCTGGTATAAAAAGGATAATCCTAACTACATTTTAAAGGTTCTTGAAATTCTTGTGAATTACTCTTGTGAGATTTTTGAGAGATTTTGTACCTTCTAACTCAACAAGCATCAACCAGATTAAGAGATTTACAATCAAGAACTGGTGGAATCAAGTTGCTACTACAAGATCAACAAAGACTAGTGATCTGAAACTTTTGAGTGAGATATCAAAGTTATAAGCGTGGGAACTTGTGTTCAACAAATCCTAGAGAGAAGAGTCCGTGGAGTCAAAGTTGCATGTGGTTGTGTCAGTATGTTCCACTGGAGGTAGCATTATGTTTAGGAGTTAAATCTTTTGTAAAGTTCAATTCTTTCCAGTCGATTTGTTTACCTTGAGGATAGTTAAGTCAAATCCTCATTAGGTTTTTACCTTGAAACTATTGGTTTCATTGGTTTTCCTAGGTAATCATATCATTATCTTATTTACTTTTTCACATTGCATGATATGATATACTACTACTTAACCTAGATCTCCTGAAGAATTGTTTCTCTTCACTAGTGAAAGGTGCTTCTCTCCCATCTTCTCCTAGGTCGTAGAATAGTCGTCCCTTCTTCGAAGGTGTCTGTGTACCTTGAAGTAATAAGTTTACCTTCAAGGTTTTGTGGTTTCTCTTTTCTTTTAAGGTACAAGAAATAGTTTTTTATTTTATTTATTCTTCTTTGCTCTATTTGTAATCTCACAAGAATGGAAGACTTAACCAAATCCTAGAGTTGCCTCACTCACTCGGATAGAGAAGCGTCAGATCTTTGTATTACAGATGAGGAGGCGATCATTGAGTTTGTTTTAGCCGCAAAGTTCTTAACCAAGCATGCCTTAAACATTGACGCTATCACAAAAGCTTTCATACCCTTATGGAGATCGAAGAATGGTTTTAAAGTGACTAAGGAAGGGGACCACGTTGTTCTATTCTCTTTCTACAACCAAGAAGATATTGACAAGATTCTTAAAACTAAACCATGGAGTTTTGATAAACATCTAATGGTCTTGTAGCAGTATGACAAGGAGGTTGACATGGTTGATATGGATTTTAATATGGTTACTTTTTGGGTAGAGGTACAAGACATACTAGTTTGCTTCCAAGCAAAGTTGATTGCTGAAAAAATTTGTGGAGCAGTTGGATTGGTGGATAGGAATACAGATGAGAGTGAAGTAATGGGTGATGGTTTTGTCAGGGTGCGTGTTGCTATCAATATTTCTCAACCACTATATAGAGGTAGAGTGATATCCTTGGAGAATGGTAAGGAATTACGGGTGTCGTTTAAATACAAATGACTATCTAATCTATGCTACTGGTGCGGCAGCCTTACACACTACGATAGGGACTATGAGTTGTGGATAGAAAGTGAAGGTACTCTTCCCACTAAAACTCAACAATTCGGTGCATGGATTAGAGCACCTCCTTTTATGTCGTCGCGAAGACACACAGTCTCTATTCTTGGGTTCTATAAAGCAAGAGCTGCTGGACATAGGACTAATCCACCTACTAGATCATTTGATAAGCCGCTAGTGGTGTTACGGAGAGGGGGGCCATCATCGGAGATTATAAGGCCTGAAAAGGAAATTTCGAATACAGCACTAATGTACAGAAAATCAGCTTCTATGTTGGAACTGTTAGGGGCTTAGGAACCAACGTACAGAAAATCAGCTTGCAGAGATGGTGTGGGCAAAAGATCCCTCCGTTGTGTTTATAGCCGAAACATGGACGGATGAAGATAGGCTAAAAAACATTCAAAAAAGATTGGAGTTCAAAAATAAATTTGTTGTGCCAAGAAAAAAAATAAAGCAAGAGGACTAGTACTCTTTTGGAAGAAGGAGTTTAAGCTTGAGGTGCAAACTTTCTCAAAGAATCATATAGACACTACAATAAACAAAAATTCAGAAGATGAGTAGAGGTTCACTGGATTTTACAGGGAAGTAGACACAGAAGAGGCATGAGTCATGGAATAGATTACCGAGCTTAAAAATAGGGGTTCAGATATTTGTATTTGTGCAGGTGGCTTCAACGAAATCATAAGACAATTCGAAAAAAGGGATGGCAAGGTTCGGCCACATGGACAGATGTAGCCCATCCATGAGGTGTTAAACGAATGTGGGTTCATGGATATGGGTTTTGTCAGTTCAGAATTCACATGGCATAAACACTTTCCGGATTACACTGTATAGGAGAGATTGGATAGAGCCGTGGCAACAAACAAATGGTTTTTAAAATTTTCGGAGACCAAGGTTCATCATTTGGATGTCACTTCTTCAAACAATAAACCTTTATGGATAGTATCAAAGATAATGGAATGCGGACTACAAAAACCGTTCTCGCTTCGAACAAATGTGGATGCCAAAAAAAGGGTGTGGGGAAACCATTGAGGCCATGTGGGGAGAGGATGTGAATGTCTCACGAGTAGAGAAAATTTTAAAGAAAGTGGATAAGTGTGGTTCAAAATTAACACAGTGGAGTAAAAAGCACTTTGGTAGTGTACGGTTGGAGCTTGAAAAGAAGAGGAAACAGATAGTTTAGGTTGAGAAAAGAGCAATCAAATGTAGAGATGCTAGATGGCTAAAGAAACTAGAAGCTAAAATAAACACTCTTCTTGATAAGGAGGCGAAAATGTGGTCCCAACGGTCAAAGTGACTTAGTTAAAGTACGGGGACAGGAACACGAGATTTTATCACAACAAGGCATCACAAAGAAGGAATTGAAACTGTATCAAAGGGCTCTTTGACTCATCAGGCTAATGGACAACTCTGCCACACCAAGTTGTAGACATTGCTATCAACTACTATTAGCAACTATTCACCACTAGATGTAGTGCTAACCGAAATCCCTCAGTTGGTGATAGCAGACATGAACACGGCCTTAACTAGCACTTTCACAGCAAATGAGGTTGAACGAGCACTAAAACAAATGGAACCTCTCAAATCATCAAGACCTAACGGTATGCCTCATTTGTTTTATCAAAACTATTGGTCTTTAGTTGGTAATGATGTTAAGGAAGCTATATTGTTTTATTTAAATACAGGGTCTTTCCCTAAAACATTTGGTCACTCTTTTATCACTCTCATCCCCAAAGTGAAAAACCCCGAATATATCTCACAATATATAGACCTATTAGTTTGAGTAACGTACTATACTGGGTCTTCTACAAAGTGTTGGCAAATAGATTAAAACTTGTGCTTCCACATATCATCTCTAAACAACAAAGTGCTTTTCTAACTGACCAGTTAATTTCATACAATATTTTGGTGGCTTTTGAAACTTTACATTACATGAGGAATCATTGCATGGGTAAAACAGGATATATGGCTCTCAAGCTTCATATAAGCAAGGTTTATGACCAGGTGGAATGGAATTATATGGAGAAATTGATGGCGAAGATGGGATTTAGCAATAGTTGGGTAAAGCTTATGATGGAGTGCATAACCACAGCCACATACTCAATCTTAATAAATGGTGAACCACACGGCCACATCACCCCATCTAGGGGACTTAGACAAGGCGACCCACTTTCACCTTATCTATTTCTCTTGTGTACTGAAGGGCAACATAGATTGATAAATCTAGCCATGGTGAGGGTGGAGTTGAAAGGTGTTTCTATTTGTCGCAATGGCCCTAAACTAACACATCTTCTATTTGTAGATGATAGTCTTGTTTTTTGTAGGTCTACTGAAGCAAATTGCCAAAGGCTCTTGCACATTTTATCCACCTATGAGTAAGCATCAGGCTAGCAAGTTAATAGATCCAAAACAAGCATCTTTTTCAGCAAATCTACATCTCTAGCAATGCAGCAAGCAATAAAAGATAGGTTGGTAGTGGCTAGTGTTGAGCATTATGAAAAATACCTAGGATTGCCAGCAAGTTAATAGATCCAAAACAAGCATCTTTTTTAGCAAATCTACATATCTAGCAATGCTGCAAGCAATAAAAGATAGGTTGGGAGTGGCTAGTGTTGAGCATTATGAAAAATACCTAGGATTGCCATCCTTTGTTGGCCGAAGCAAGAAGGCAAGCTTTGACAATATCAGAGAACAAAAAGAAAGAGAACAAAGAAGCAGAGTTGCCGGTGTGATCTTCATCCTAGCCATGAGAGGTTAGGCTGCAACTCTTTGGTAACCCTACTCTTGTCTTTCAATTCAAAGGTGTGCGTGTGAACGTATACATGCAGCATCTATATATGCCCTTGTAAATTCATCTGGTGCAGTATTGCACCATTGTCAGAATTATGGAGGTACTTTGTAGTGATGAAATACATGAAGGAAATAACAAAAGATATACTAGGCATGGTTATTTTCAATCCACACATGCTTGGGCAGAAATATGATATTTTCTTCTTTGTCCTTTTTTTTTTTTAAGTTAATTTTAAGGATAATTTTTTTTTATTTGCTTTCAATAAAAAAACAAGCAAGTTAAATAGGATTTGTTTATAGGCCGTAAGGTTCAAATGAGCATAAAGCAATCTTTAAAAGAAAAAAGAAAAGAAAATAAGGGTCTTAAGTATTTTGAACAAGACTGATATTTGAAGTCAATGATGTTGGATAATTTTTTATTTTTTTATTTTTTGAGAGAAATGATGTAGGATAATTAGATACGGTACAAGAATATTTATGAAATTCTTTAAAATAGTAGATGCGATTTCTTTCCTTTCTAATAATATAATGAAGCTATGTTTTTTTTTTTTTTTTTTTTTTTTTTTTTTTAACATTTGTTCATTGCCAAAATTTTATTTATTTTCTCTCCTTTCTTGTACATGTACCCCTTTCTTGTTGGTTTATAAAAAAATAACAAATTGAAGATAGATTGTGAGAAAGAGAGAAATAAAATCTATGAATTAGACCTATTTTTTATTTTATTTCTATAATTATTGTATAAAAAACGTAAGTAAATTACCTTAGATAAGAAAACTTTAAATCTATGATGTGGTCTTATTGGTAAATTACTTAGTAGACTATAAATTTTTAATTTGCTACCCTCCATTACTCCTGACGAAAGAAAAATACGCTTTGAATCAACCCATCTCTTATTTAGTGTGCCTCCAAGTTTATAGAAATAATAAGTGTAGAAACACAATTCTTAAAAAAAGAAAAAAAGAAGAAGTAGATATTCACGTTTTAATTATTTACAGTACGTATCTCCAAACCTTGGCCCAATAAGGTAAGACAAGTTTTTTGTTTAATCCTCGCTATTGGACCTAATCGAAAGATTTTTAAGTTGGGCTGAGGGTAATGGACTTGTTATTAGCTGGAGTTGGTAATTTTCTTTTTTTGGGCCTACTAAAGAATTGGACTGGACTTACTGTTGGCATATGCTTCTCAAGAACTCACCGCATGTAGATCTTTTTTTTTTTTTTCTTTTTTTTTTTTTAAAAAAACCCTAAAAAATGGCTTCTAAAGCACAATCTAAAAGTTAAAATTGTTAATTTTATAACCTCCTCTTCTCTTCAAATACTTGAATGCAAAATTCTTCTTTTTAAAAAAATTAACAATAACAATCATGCAAGACGAAATCTTCCAAAAATGAAGACTCTGGTTTTAAAAAAACAAAAAACAATATGAATTGTATCAACCGTAGAATGAAACTAGTATATAGTGTTACTGTTACATATGAATATATAGGATCCATCCTAAGTAAATGTCAATTTTACATGTGTAACGGTGACATTGAGTTTTTTTTGGGTAAAATCATAAGCAACTACGCTTTTTGATCCATCCAATTCGTACAAACACTTCTTATTTGCAAATAGTGGGTGAGTGAAAGTTGGACCTCCCCTAGAAGATTTTATACCCATTAAATTCTTATTGAACACTTCTCTCTGGATTTGCCAAGCCATGTATTTCATTCACATGATGAAAAATATCGTAGAGAGAGGGTCACCCTATTGGATTCCTTAATAAGGTTGGAAGGAATCCATTCTTTCACCATTCAAAACCAGTCAGCCATTGCTCTAGCTTTGAATCCCATATTTCACGCTCGTACTAAGCATATTGAAGTGGAATATCATTTCATTCATGAAAAAGTTGTTCATCAATTATGTCTCTTGTTCAGATCAGCTTGTTTACATTCTTACAAAGTATCTTCCCTCTCCTGCTTACACTTGTTTAAGGTCCAATCTTCTAATTCTATTCAGGACTCCTTCGATTGAAGGGGATGTTAACCCACTATGCAATCCACCGCAATCCAAATGTATATTGTTACTAATCTAGTCAGCACAACACACGTGTGTAGGTTGATTACAATATCTAGATTAGTTAGAGTGAATTACGGATAAGTTTATTATAGTAACAGATTAGTATTCCTATCAAAAACAAAAAAAAAAAAACAAAAAACAAAAAGGGATTAGTTTTAGAGGCAGCTATTTATTGTAATGTATATGTACTGGGAGTCTGGGATTACACACTGTAATAGATAGATTGGAATATACAAAAAACACTCTCTTTCTCGGAATTTCTTCACATAGTGCCCTCAGCAGCTCGGATCTACAAATCTAGCTCCAGTAATTACTCGCACGTTTCTTAACTCTTGTTTTTGTGATAAAAGCGTATAAAAGGAAGATGAATATGGTGAAATTAATTTTAAACAGATTGTCACTCACATTTTCCCTTTTCTTTTGGAGCGGCTTGTTTCATATTTTCTCAAGTATCTTTGGCCCAAGAGGACCCTTGTTTATTGCTTGTTATCGAAGTCAGGTAGATTCCTGTAATATGGTTTGGTTGGTTTAGAGCTGCTATATGTTTGGGGAAAATTGCACCACCCCTTACGTTTTCAGCAATTGTAGCTACATTCTCTCTAGTTTGAAATAAGACACTTACCTCTTCTTTTTTTTCTTTTTCTTTTTCTTTTTTATTATTATTATTTTATTTTTTTGAATTCTAAAAAACTAGATGGGAGATTATTATTTTTAATTTATTTCTTTTTGGAAAGAGTTGTCAATGTAATTTTCCCTATATGTTCATAGGGAAAAGTTAATGGATGCTTTTAAAGCCAATAGTTTAGGAAATATTTTTAAAAACTTTTTATGTGAAAAAAAAGTAATTAAAATTTTTTATAGTTTTTTTATATTTCACATGAATGTGGTATTAAAACTTTCTTAAAATGATCCATTAACAAATACTTTAAGGGCATCCATTAACTGAACCCTGCAGTATATAACTAACATAAGCACATCTTGATCCAAAAATCTAGGTCAATGAGTCTAGACCTAACTATATTATATTAAGTGTACATTTGGCTACCAATTAAAAAATCAGCTTATTTTATTATTTAGTTTATTTTTTTCTATTATTCATGGGTTTTATTACACTTTTTGATACTATTCATGGGTCTCACTATACTATTTCAGTTAATTTTTACTTTTATCTACAGTACTTTCAATAAAAAAAATTTAATTTCAGCAAAATAAACGAATCTCAAACAGACTCTAAGTATTAATCACTCTCTCTTCTCTTTGGTATATAAAGTGACATTTTATCACTCAACTTACTACAATGCAATTGTAAGTCGGCTCGTGCAAAAAGTTCTACATTTTTAGTATAAAAACCTACTTTTTTTTTTTTTTTTCTATTTTACATACTTACTTTTTAAAACATATAATATCAAATTATCTACTTTACAGTATATTTCATTAAAGTATCAATATTTTTATTTTCTTAATTATTTCTATTTCTTCACACACAATTACCATCATCTACTTTTTTTTTTTTTTTTTCATAAATATGTAAAAAATAATAATAAAAAAAATTAAATGCAAATTGTGTATAAATTTAAATCCGAACAAGGTTAATTAAAGCCAAAAGAAAGCCTTCTTTATAAACATATCAAAAGTTTACACTGAACAAGGTTAATTAAAGCCAAAACAAAGCCTTCTTTGGTATAAATTTACATCAATTTGTTAGAACGTGACACATTTTCTATTATTGATGAGAATGGAATGACTATGAGACTTTTCAGCAAGAAGCATACTCCAATCGAGACGTTTGAGTTTGTTTAATAGTTTTCGCGGTCTTTGCGTTGGTGCGGCCAGAAAGTGTAACGCGTTTTCCTAAAACCGTGTTGACGTCATCTAGGATCCGCTGCCCACTATATCCTATTTTCTATAAATCAAATTAGGCTGTCTGTCGTTCCCTAAAAAAACAAGAAAAGCCGTCTGTCTGTGGCATTCCTAATAGTAATGCAGAATCGTATCAAATGACACAATTTTGTAATATAATTTGCCATGTAGTAAGTTGTGATTTATAAAAGTGTATTTTTGCATGACTCACCATCACGCTTTAATTAATTACAACTCATTATATGGCAAATTGTGGCATAAAATTATGTTATTTTATGTGTCCCTAATATTACCCTTCGTATATACAAAAATGGCTTTTGAGTTATCTTATAGCAACTTTGGGATGTAATGCAAGTTTCATTTTATTTGAGTTTTTAGCTTTTTTTTGTTATTATTTACAGGTTTCATTCCATTTTTTGGTAATATTTATAACTATTCAACTAGCTTTTAGCTTTTTTTTTTTTTTTTTTTTTTTTTTTTTTTTAATGTTTTCAGTTTTATCTAAATAAATGGTTCCCAAACAAACACTTAGTGACCCGCCAATCAACTAGCTTCGATAGTTATGGAAATGAATTCTCAAAGAGGAAAGATTAATGAGATGAGAGATCACAAAAACATTGGTGTCCATGTTGGGAGAGTCAAAAAGTAGTGGCATTAACTAAAAGAAAGATTGCAAAGAAGCAAAGTTGCCTGTGTGATCTTCATCCTAGCCATGAGAGGTTTAGTCTGCAACTTGGTAACCCTAATCTCACCTTTCAATTCAAAGGGTCTGTCTGTGTATCTATACATTTTATGAAACAACATCTATAGCCTTGTAAATTCATCTAGTTCAATATTGCACCAACTCCATTCAACAACTTAACTATCTCTAATAGCTTTCATAATAGTCTCGAAACTATATTGCATGGACATGGCATTTTTGGCCCAGTGTCGAAATTAAAAAAATAAATAAAAAATAAAAGACACCGCTGGACACAGATTTTGTGCATGACTTACCATTACTCATGTCCGACACCGTGGACACGACAAATATATATATATATATATATATATATATATATATATATATATATATATATATATATATATAAATAAAAAAAAATAAAAAAAAAAAAGGTAAGCTCAAGATTTTGACATTTGGAAAACCCCTCATCGTTGATCTTGCTTCATCAACGGTGTGAGAGACAGGAGATAAGTGGAGAAGGGGAACACACCAGGGAAAGGAGAGCAATACGAAGGGAAAGTTTTGGTATTTTACAGTTGGGTCATCAAGGTAGCATTTGAGGTTTACCATAGTAGGACTTTAGTCATCCCCATCAACAAATAAATTAGGAGCCGAACCCCTATGAAAAGAGTACCATCGGGTTTGGGTACCACAATTGGCACCGTCTGTGAGGATCCTACTCAGCATAAGACCTTGAGCTAACATGATATTGTCCATAATGGAAGTCCCACACGTAGGAGAAGGATTAGTTGGCCCAAAGGCAATCATTCAAGAGCCTCCTCTCAGGGCCAGAGAAGATTAGAGAGGGAACGGAAAATGGAGTAGGATCGTATGCAAGATCAGTATATTACATTCCTGAGAAGTCGTATCGTAGTGAACGAGACCAGGGGGTAGAAAACCTACTGAAGCAAATTAAGAAGTTGGAAATAGTGATCAGGGGCCGACGTCGTAGGAGGGACCATGAGGGGTCATCTGATGATCCCAACTATATTGAAGGCATCATTGCTGGATCATCTCACCAGAGTGATTCACAATGATTAAGAGATAGGTCCAACGAAACTATGGGATGTCATTCTGACACGCCGAAAAGGGACAAGCGTAGACACTTTAATATAGCCTTGGATGCCATGAGTCGAGCACTTTGGAGAGCCGCCCGACCACCATTTTTTGACGAGATAGAGCGTACTGAGATGCTGAAGCTTTTCAATGACCCATTGTTTACTTGCTATGATGGCAAAACCGATCCAATGGAACACGTCAGCCATTATATTCAGATGATGTCTTTATATTACCAGAATGACAAGTTAATGTGCAAAGTATTCCTGTCCAGCCTCGGGCCCACAGAAATGAGGTGGTTCAATGGTTTAAGAAGAGGGTCCATATGCAATTTTGGGAAATTGATTCAAGTGTTCAGGGCTCGATTATCACTTGCATCGGGTCCTTCAACCGATCGAGGCATTGTTATCTAAGAAGATAGGAAATGGGGAGACTCTTTAGTCGTACGCGAATAGGTACTGGGAGTTGTACTATGAAATAGGGGGAGGAAATGAGCAGGTGGCAGCAAGTACTTTTAGGCTCGGGCTGCCTTAGGAGTCGAAATTGAGGGATTCTTTGACCATGCGTCACCCCGAGAACATGCACTAGTTAATGAGGAGGATTGAGGAACATAAATGGCTGAAGGGTGATAAACAGCAGAGTAAAGGCAAAGCTCTGGCCTTTTCCCAATACAACAAAGATCCTTGACCCGAGGGATTCTAGTAGAGAACCAAAAGAGAATCAAGGAGGCAGAAATGGTACCACGGGCCAAAGGAGTTAATGTGGCCTTCAAAGAACCTATCCACAAGATCCTTGAGCACATAAAGAATGAGCCATATTTCCGGTGGCTCGGAACGATAGGCGGGGACCTGGCCAAAAAAAATCAAAGTTCGTATTACATGTATCACAAGGAGAAAAGCCATACTAAAAAACAATGTCGGGTGTTGAAAGATCATCTAGAATAGCTTGTAAAGGTAGGACATTTGAAAGAATTTATAATTGGACAAGGAGGTGAAACTGTGGGATAGGTTTTAGGTAGCTGAGGTAACACTCTTCCTCTACCCCTAGGAATCATTAAGGTCATTCATGTGGCCTCCGTTGGTGTGAATGTAAGCCACCATAGGGGTATATTGAGTGTCACAACTATTAGGGACATATTTTATGTAATTGGCTAATCTTTTGACAAAATGCACTTTACTTATATTTGGGTAGATCTAGGATGGGTTTAAGACTTAAAAAAACATGTTGTTCAAGTCAATTGTTAAAGCCATGAAGATCTAACTAAGAAACAAGTGAAGAAGAGCTGTTCATTAAAGCTCGACAACAATCATGACAAAAAGACTTCTATTGAGATTTAAAGCCAAAGCTCAACACAAGCTGTTTCTATTGAGATTTACGAAATCAGAAATTCCAAATATGATTTTCGGCCCATGCTTGTATATTTGTATAGGATTTCTTTTCTCACAACCCTAGACATATATAAGGATTATTTTAAAGGTCATTATACATGCAGATAGTGACCTAGTTCATTATTCTCTCCGAAGAAGCTACTGCATCTTTACGCCAAGGGTTTTATGACCAAGAAGCTTCCTGATCTTCATCGTTGATGAACTAAAGAATTTTGCAATCAACAACCTCTTCAAGTTTTTGAAGTTAGTCACATACTGGATCCGTGCATCATTGGTTAGTCATGTACTGGAATTCGTGCATTAAATGGAAAGATTGTTGCTACAATACAAGTCCAGTTGGGTATTAAGGTAAGGGTTCAACTGTAGGTTGGTATTTTAGAATAGGTCAAAGGGTTTGGTAAGATTCTTTATACTTGTAACCACTTGTGATTGATAATAGTAGATTCTTAGAAGTGGTGACCTTAAAATCACGCGATAGGGTTTTGTCTCAATGGTTTTCCCCATTAGTAAATAAATCACCTATGTCAAATTAATTTTTTCACTGCATTTAGATAATTTGGTGATTTATTTGTGCTGCTACGCTGTTGCGTGAAATTTGATCTAATTAATTAACTTGGGTAATTAATTAATTAATCGCAAGGGGTCAATTCATTTTAACCCAACAAGTGGTATCAGAGTAGGTACACTCTGATTAGATTTTAATATTTGCTATGTGATCCATTGACCCCTATTTGTCATGGATAGATGACAGTCTCTTATTATACCTCCTTTATTTGATGAAACTAACTATGCATACTAGAAAGTACGTATGAGAGCTTTCTTGCAATATTTAGATGAGAAGGTCTGGCAAGCTATGGAAATTGGCTAGGTGAAGCCAAAGGAAGCGCCGGCTGATTAGGATGAGGACAAGATCAAAGCAGCAAACTTCAACAACAAAACATTGAATGCCTATTCAATTTGGTGACCAATGAGGAGTTCAAGAAAATATCCTCAACTAGAACTACAAAGGAAGCATGGACCGTCCTCCAAACAACCTATGAAGGGACTAAGGCTATCAAGGATTCAAAGCTCTAAAGGCTTATGACTAGCTTTAAGGAGATAAAGATGGAGGAGGATGAGATGTTAGAAGAGTTCTATGCTAAGCTGGAGGAAATAGTGAATTTAATATTCAATCTTGGGGATCATATTCCTAAGCCCAAGATTGTGAGAAAGGTGCTCAGATCTCTCCTTGAGAGATTTCATGCCAAGATAATAGCAATTGAAGAATCAAAGGACATTGACACCATTTCTTTGTCGAAGTTGATTGAAAACTTACAAACCTATGAATTAGGTTTGACTAGACTTAGGAAAGGAACCAAAAGTAAGAATATGGCACTGAAGGCCAAAAGAAATGAGATTGACGAGTCTTCAGATGATGATAATTCCAAGATGAAGTCCTACATCACTAGGTAGTACAAGAAGTTCATGAAGAATGCCAATGTGAAAGGTTTTGACAAGGACCATAAGCAATCTAGTTCTTCTCAATTCAAAAGTCAAGACAGAGGGAAGAAGGATGGGAATCAGTATACAATTCCCTTCAGACCAAAGTGCTTCGGATGTTAAGGTTTTGGACACATGAAACAAGAATGTCCAACATATCTCAAGTCGATTGGGAAAAGCAAGGCATTTACTACTACCTTGAGTGATATTGAGCTTGAGACTGAGTCAAATGACAGTGATGACAAGGGAATCTTGAGTGCCTTTACTGCCACAGTGAATCCTACTAAGGGGATCGTAGAAGTAGTGGATGAAGTAGAGGACTTAGTGGAATCTAAGTTCGAGAGGATGGATGAATAGGATGACATCCATATAGCCTGTGCAAAGTTATGCAAGGTATTTGAAAAGCAAGAGAAGCTATATAGGCTGTCTAATAAAAAGCTTAGTGAAGTGGAGCTGGAATGAGAGGAGCTATCCACAAAGGTTAATGAAGCCAATCAAACCATTGGAGCACTAAGGTTCGAGAACAACTTCTTGGCTAAAAGAATCAAGAAGCTTGAAGCAGAATTGTTCCAAGTTCGAGTTCAGTTGGAGAGGACTTCCAATGCAAAGCTAGATTAAATGTTGAACCTCTAGAAATCAACTTCTGACAGAATCGACTTAGGGTATGAACTTTCTAACTCTTCTCCTAATATTGCCTCTTTTAGTAAAATAGTTTTTGTCTCACCTGCTAATGATATTGATGCTAAAAATAATGAAGCTAAAACTGAAATAGCTAGTGAGAACTTAGACAATGGCAAATCTATTCTAGGAGCACCCCTTAAGATAAAGAAGAAAGTGAAAGCTCGAATACGTGTTGAAAAACACAAGAGCTGTTTAGACCCCCTAATAGAAAATACGGCTCGATAGATTTTACACAACTTTGATATAAAGTGCGGACTAGTGTAAAAGCGAGCGGATGAACAAATAAGCTACTCTAATCCATAAACTAAGCAACACAGCAGTATAATGGAATAAACAAGAGTAGGGAAGAAGGATGCAAACACAGAAAACACCAAGACGTGTTCTCGAAGAGGAAACCGAAGAACTCGGCGAAAAACCTCTCCGCCGCCCTCCAAGCGGAAATCGATCCACTAGACAATCAGTTGGGATACATGAGTAAGCAAGAGACCCTCCAAGCCTAATCTACCCGATGTACCTAAGCCCTCCAAGCTCCTACTCCAACAAGGCTTCTCGGAACCGTGTCTTGTCTAGCTCTCCGAATCCCGCAACAAGCTCTATGTTGCATCTGCCATTCCAGGCTTCTTCCAATGCTTCCCAGCAGCACCAAAACGTCACTCAACACTCTCAAAGGGTGTGGTAAGTGTTTGGGCTATCAACCTCTCAATGGTATGGAAAATGGAGAGGGAATGGTTGAGGAGATACCACAAGCAAGTGTATAGAGAAAGGTGGGGATGACAATCTCTAATTGCAAATGTGTTTGGCTAGGGTTTTCTCTCTGAAAGCCTTCCTCAACATTTGTGGGTAATGGGGGTTTATATAGGATAGGTGCAAAATGTGTGAGTCATTCAGTACAGGCTGGCAGAACAGCTTGTCTCGCGGGTGTCTCGCGGGAAGGCCTTACCCGCGAGATACTCGCGAGAGACAGTTGTCTCCACCTGGACTGACTCTTCGCATTCCAGCATGTGCAGGGCACATGCCTCACTTCGCGGGAAGCTTAGTCGCGACATACCCGCGAGATTCCATCAGCTTCCAATTTGCTTGAGTCTTCACACACTCTCTATCACACACCCCTTACATCAATTCCCACACCTAATACAGGGTATAAACAATTGATATTAATTACAATCAAATTTGGCACGGAATATAAGCCAACAAAACACATAGTTGTAAATCACAACTTTACAGAAAGAGACTAGAAACCTTAAGAGCAATAAGGCTAAAAATAAGAAGTCTCAACCAAAGAAGTCGTATTTCTGTTATCATTGTAGAGTTTCGGGACACACTCGTCCAAATTGCTATAAGTGGTTAGTCACTCAACAAAGCAATAGTGTGTTATCATCTGGTGGTCAAGGTCATATTCCACCATCTTTGGGTCCTCTTGGAGATCTTTTCAAGGCCTTCATGTTCCTTTCAAACTTAAACGGTTTCAATTCTTTCTCCTCACCTTTGAAACAAAGGTTCAACCCTAGGAAAGAATCTTCCTCCAAAACCAAAGTTTGGAAAGAAGAAGACTTAAAGTGATTCTCTCTCTCTCTCTCTCTCTCTCTCTCTCTCTCTCTCTCTCTCTCTCTCTCTCTCTTTATGTTTTTGCATTACTTGTTTGTTTTACTTTCTTGTTTTTAAGTCAGTCTAGTTTTATGCTTTCTATGTTTACATGTTTTTTGTTTGTTTGTTTTTAGTTTGGTTTTATTTTGTTTTTCATAAAAATAAAAATATAAAAATTGAAAAATCAGAAAAATACAAAAATAGTGTGTGTGTTTGTGCGTATTGGTACTTGTGTATCCTGAGTGGCCATTGAAACAAAGTTTTCTAAATTTTGTATTTCTTGTAGCTTAGATGAGCATCTCAATGCACAACTAAGCAAGTGAACTTTGTGGCTCGTGTTTGTAATGAGTACGATTAAGATTGTCTCTTATATCTCATACTCATATCATTCTTTTTGACGGGAAGGACTAGAAAATCCTAAGAGAAAGGCATAAATAACCATCTCATCACTAAAACCTACAAATCATTTATAACATCTATGTGCTTTAGCACAACAAAATTGGGATGTTAAGCATACATAATTGGGTATTTTCTTTTCTCTCTCTTATATGCTGATGTATGCTATGCTTAAAAGAAAAATATGCAAAGAAAAATAGAAGCAAAAAGAAACAAAATGCTTCTAAAATGGTTGCAAGCATGTTTCTAAGAGATGTAAGAGTTATAGGAGATACCTCGAAGGTGATAGTATCCATCAAACAGTTATGATTGTGTGTGAGTATATTTGATTTTCTCATGTCTCAAATCTTCATAATATGAGATACTCATACACTCTTGCTATGTTTCACACACAACACACAAATTCTTTGCTACTTTTGATACATGTGCAGGTACAATGTGATTTGGCCATCACAAGAGATAGGTGTGTTAATATATGCTCACTAAACTGTCTTAACTAGTTTTTGAAATATAAATCTAGTTAGACTTGTTTAGTCTGTGTGTGTATTATTGGATCTATGAATACTTTGCATCTTGTTTGAGATGAGATTTGAGAGCTTGATATATGGCTTGGATGTTTGTTTGAGTAGCTTGTTTTTGCATTCATCTCTATGTGTTTTTCCTTCCTTGAAAAACTTTCTTTCTTCAAGCTTGATAGCTTCTCGACACATCCTTGACAGATACCTTTCTATCAAGACCCATCTTCAACTTCTCGATAGATAACTCGTTTTATCGGCACTTCTTTCTAGCCTCTTTTTCTTCTCGATAGATCCTCGACAGATCCCTGATCCATTGAGGTTTCTAGGTTTTCTCTTGATAGCTTTTCAACAGTTTTCTCGATCCATTAAGGAAAATTCTTGTGCTCACTATCTTCTTGACAGATTCTTGACAGTTTTTCGATCCATTGAGATCTTCTTTTAGCCATTGACAGACCCTCACCAAATTCTTGACAAATTCCCTTCTGTTGAGATTTAGAGCTTGACAGATCCTTGATAGATCCTTGATCCATCAAGATGCGACTTTCTATATATAGTGAGGCGCGATCTAGTTCATTTCATTCTCATTTCTCCTCGATAGAATCTTCCTCTCTCTCTCGATCCAAACCTCTCTTTCTTACCAAAATCCATCAACCCACTCCTTTCTTAGCCTAATCCAAGCTCGAATCACTTGGTAAGACTTCTCAATCCCTCTTTCTACATGGATTCATGTATTTTAGACCTAGGTTTTAAGTTTTTGGAAAATTTTTGGAGTTTTTGAGAATTTTTTTTTTTTTTTTAATTTATGGGTTGGGATTTATGAAATTGCTATCACATGTTCATGCATTGCATATTCCTTGCATTATAACTATGTTTCGTGCATTTTAGGAGTGTATGCTTGATTATTAATGTGAGTGTTGATAGGATTGGATTGGGTTTTTCCCTTGATGCTTTCAATTTATGCACGTCACATGTTCATGCATACATTCTTTCTTTTCTTTCCTATTCTAAGCATGTGTTGTGTTCTCTCTCTCTCTCTCTCTCTCGTATAAACCTATCTATGGCACCCAAACAGAAAAAATTCTGTTCCAACTTGGAATCCTCATAAAGGTTCTAGGTCATCCTCTTCTGATCCTCTCGTACCCTTTCATATTCGGTTCCGTGATGAGAAGGACAAGACGGACTTCTTTGAGAACTTCCGAGATCATGGTGTTCATTCAAAACGCCAGGTCATCTTGTCGAATTTCTCCAATACTGCTCTACCCGAAGTCATTCGGATTTAGGGATGGCATCCCTTTGTGGGGAACTCGAGAAGTGTTTGGTCATGTCCATTCAAAATTTTTACTCCAACATGAATGCCATCGATACCTCTATGCCTCAGTTTGCTATGACATTTAGAGGTACACGTATCATAGTTACCCTAGACCTTATTGCTAAGGTGCTACATGTTCCTAAGATAGCGCATCTTGACTACCCTAGTTGTGAGCGTCTTAGGACAGTGTCTAGAGACAAGCTTATCTCTCACTTTTGTGAGAAACCTTCTCTTTAGGATGGTTTTCTAAACACTCCTTGCTCAGGCTTTGCAAAAGGTCCAAGATTTTTGAACATGGTGATGACCTTCACTCTCACTCCGCGGTCTCTCTATAACTCCATCATTGAGCCTCGTGCTCATTTCTGTTTGTCTCTTATAAAGCGTCTCTTTATAGACTTTCCATCTCACTTTATAGAGTCCATTATAGACGTCTATAGAGACATTGCTACATGTAATAAGCTTATCTTCCCTTCGGCTATCACCTGTATCCTTACACACTTTCACATTCCTACTCCTTTCTCTCTTCTCTTCACCATCATTGGTGCCATTAGCGTTGGTTCTATCCGACGGAGTGAGGGTCAGCTTTAGTCGAAGTGGCCACGAGTAGAGATGACCGATCCTGTAGCTCCTATAGCTCCACCATTTTCGGCTTTGTCTTTTTCATCCCTTTCTACCTCCACGGCTGGTGGTGTAACCCTCGAGGCCATCATGTAGTAGCTTTAGTGGATGCAAGTTGACTTTGGTGGTCGTCTTGACTATCTCACTGATGAGATGTGTCAGATGAACACCCGAGTAGGCCGTATTGCCCACCGGCAGGCTTGCACGGCTGGTCTTGCTCCTTCTCCCTCTCCTTCTCTAGAGGCTTTGCCTGATGATGAGGTTGATGATTATGTGGATGGTGCTGACTCTTCCGATGATGACGAGATGACAACTTCTCAGTGACTTACCTTTGTTATTCTTGACAAAAAATAGGAGTAATTTTGGGTTTGAGAGTAGTCTTGTACTTATGAGGAGAGTTAATATAGGACATTTTTGATAGGAGGAGTGTATATAGTATTGAGGGATGTAGTGAGGACTTTATGTATTTTCTTTTCTTCTTTATTTACATTAGCCTCTTGTATACCAGTCTTGTGACCATTTTATTACATATATTGTACTTTCATATATGTAACGATGATGTATGTTTTTCTTCACCTACCTCTACATGTGTTGTTTCTTTTCTCACTTTATACACATGTTTCTTTATGTATGCAATCTTTATTTCTATTTCACACATGATGCCTTGATAAGTCTTGTTTAAGTGTTTCAAAGAGACAAGTTGTGAAATTCTACCGTGCCATGAACTCTCTTCTTGCAAAGTTTTTCAAGAGTTTATGATAGGGATAGATTTCTTGTGTAATACAACAAGTGGTTATGAGTTTAGTGATTTAAGACTTCTCTTATAATTATTTGTGTTGTGGTTTTGTCACGGATTACCAAAATGGGAGATTGTTAGGGACATATTTTATGTAATTGGCTAATCTTTTGACAAAATGAACTTTACTTGTATTTGGGTAGATCTATGATGAGTTTAAGACTTTAAGAAACATATTGTTCAAGTCAAGTGTTAAAGCAATGAAGATCTGACCTAAAAATAAGTGAGGAAGAGTTGTTCATTAAAGCGCGACAACAATCTCGACAGAAAGACTTCTATTGAGATTTAAAGTCGAAACTCGACAGAAGCTCGGCACAAGCTGTTTTTGTCGAGACTTACGAAATCAGAAATTCAAGACCTGATTTTCGGCCCATGCTTGTATATTTGTATAGGGTTTCTTTTCTCACAACCCTAGACATAAATAAGGATTATTTTAAAGGCCTTCGCGCATGCAGATAGTGACCTAGTTCATTATTCTCTCCAAAGAAGTTACTGCGTTTTTACGCCAAGGTTTTATGACCAAGGAGCTTCCTAATCTTCATTGTTGATGAACTAAAGAACTTTGCAGCCACAAACCTCTTCAAGTTGCTGAAGTTATTCATGTATTAGGATTTGTGCATCATTGGTTAGTCACGTACTGGGATTTGTGCATTGAATAGAAAGATTGCCGCTACAATACTAGTCCAATTGGGTATTGGGGTAAGGGTTCAACTGTAGGTCAGTATTTCGAGATAGGACAAAAGGTTTGGTAAGATTCCTTATACTTATGACCGCTTGTAATTGATAATAGTGAATTCTTGAGAATGGTGACCTTAAAATACCCGGTGAGGTTTTATCTCGGTGGTTTTTCCCATTCGTAAACAAATCACCTGTGTCAAATTTATTTTTCTGCTGCATTTAGATAATTTGGTAATTTGTTTGTGCTATCACGCTATTATATGAAATTTGATCTAATTAATTAACTTGGGTAATTAATTAATTAATTACAAGGAGTCAATTCATTTTAACCCAACAACAACCCCATCCAAATCCAAAACACCGGATTGACCCGAGAAGAGGCTAAGGCCAAGTAGAGATTTGGTTAATTTTAACGAGAATGATCTAGAATGAACATCACAGTCACATGATGATGTAGTTGTGACATCGTAGATTGGAGGATTCCTGGTGAAGAGGGTGATAATAAATTAGGGGAGTGGGACTGAAATAATGTGTCCTAACCATTACAAGGGATTAGGTTTGAAACCAGAAGATCTGACCAAGTATGATACACCCCTTGTGGAGTTTAATGGGAAGACAGTGGTGTCCAAGGACAAATAAAGCTCCTGGTTGTGACTGAGGGAAAAGAGGTTATGGCAAGTTTTATAGTGGTTAATGCCTTCTCACCCTACACGGCGATCTTAGGCTGGCCTTGGATTCATGCCATGGGAGCAGTACCATCCACACTACATTTAAAGATCAAGTTCCCTATTGAAGATGGAATTGCCGTAGTTCGAGCTAACCAATAAGTGGCGCGGCAATGCTTGGTGGCCGCGATCAATCATGATATTAAACAAAAAGAGCAAATGGAAACAAAGCCGTTATAGCAACTATAGTGCCCCGAGGATGCTACGGAATGCTCTTGAGGAGATCGTTGTTTGTCCTTTCGAATCATTCCGTTCTTCTTAAGCCCTCCCTTGCTTGGCTATTTTCTGAGCTCTAGACTTCTTCTTCATTTCTATTGTGTTCAATCCTCTTCAGTGAGTGATTTTCTCATTGTTGTAATTGTTGTCTCATTTATTGATTTTGCTTAGTCAGTTCTTTTACATTGGCCACGAGCATTTGGATCTGTAGGGCCAATGTTGCTGGATCTTGTTACATGCTAGATTCCATCTGGATATAGAGAATGGTAGAGCTATGTTTTCAAACGAGAGTTCGAAAGATGTTTCTCACAAACGATGCCAGCCTGATGAAGTGAAATTTGTCAGTTGATATATTTGTCCAAACGGAATCTAATGAGAATGAGTTCAAGACCTACAAAGCAATAACAAAGGTGTTTCTCTCTTTGAGGTCACTAGCGTGGTGTCAGCCAAAGAGCCTCTGATGCCTAAATCAAATGATGATTAAGAGAGATAGTGATATATTAGAGTATATTGCAGTGTGTATATGTACCTTCTCTTAGGTTTTGAGGTGGTTTTATATAGATCTCTGTCTTTCTAGCCATTGGAGGTTTTCAATGGTGGCCTCAATGGATAAGGACGACTTTGATGGTTTAATAAGGTGATTTGATGATCTTGCCAACAATCATGTTTACACGTGCGTCCGTTGGTAACAAATCATGCATTAAATGTGCGGTTATGATTGTTTTGGTTGTCCAAAGACTTTTTTGGATAATGAGAATTTATTGGTTCATCAAATATAATGATTGTCATTGCTCCAGCGAACAAGGTAAGTCATGAAATTCTCATTGTATCTAGTGACACCCTTGATAGGTTTCTTCACCTCACCAATGACATAAATCCATACTTTGTGGCCTTTAAGAAGTCTGTGCATAGATTCAGGTACAAAGTTGGGACTTGGAGTTAAAGGGGGGCTCTACTGATAGTTGTGTGATGTGGCTTTGACAGCTTCCAACTTTGCTAGTTATTGAGGGTTTTTTTTTTTTGAATGTGCGTTTGCTATTGGATAAGGAAAAAATTATTTTATTTTATTTTTTAAAAGGGTTGGGTTTTTGTTTTGGTTGAAACTGATTTATTGAGCTTAATATTTTGTAGCTTTTCTATTGGTAATTTTTTTTGTTGGGCTAACTTTTTGATTGTTGTATATTTTGTTTTATATTTTAAATTGATAATTTTTTTATGGCCTTTAAAAGGAGTAAAATGCTAGAGTTATAAACGTTTTTTTATAAATTCCTTATGTGGAGAGTGATTATTGATAAGTAAAAAATAATGAAAGTAGTGGGCCTAGATGCGAGCCAATAATAATTTGTTAGCTCAATAGTCTGTAAAAATTTTGTACAAAATTTTATGGTTATAATATTACTCTTAAAAGAATCAATAATATTTTTAAGTGGGCAAAGTGTAATTTTATAGAACAACACCCCTCCCCCCCCCCCCCCCCTAAAAGCCCATGAGTGGCTTCGTCCTTGACATAGATTGACATCAAATCATATATTTTCTACCATATAATGTGACTTAAATAGGGTAAGAAATTTCAGTTCAAGAAATTTAGAGACTATAATATGCAAAAATATATTGCAAAAAGGGAATCAACATGAAAATTTTAGCAGGAAACACATTTTTCAAATATAATTAGATCACCAACAAAGTGTAGGTGATTAATTTTAGGGCAACTCCTTGGCAACAAGAACCCTAAACATAAAACCTTTTTCTTTCACCATCTCGAGTAGTCTTGAGAACAGTCTATGGCTAGTTTGGGTGGAGGGGAAGGGAAAGAAATAGAATAGAGTAAATTTTGTTAGAAATTAAGCTAATTTTTGGTCAACTCTACTATACCTCCCTTTCTCTTTCTCCATCCAAATTGACCATTAAACCCAAGATTGATGGTGGCTAATATATTAACTTGGGTAGCTGAGGAAGTCTCAAATATTCTCCTATAGCATGTAAACTTTGATGGTCTACGTATTTGGATAAATAAATTCTTACCATTTTAGTGATTTTTTATTTTTATTTTTTTTAATTTAATTTTTTTTACAGTGAAAAAATTTAGGCAGAGTACTTTAAGTATAGTACAATAGGTTCTTTGATTAAATTTAAACACATATATGTACTTTTATTTACCTATAAAATATAAATAATTTTTTATTTTTCAAGGACAGTTAAATTTGTAGGGATAAGGACCCAAAATTATATATTGGGTCTTGAGCCTTGGCCGAGGACGTAGGTTGGTTTGCGGATGAATAAACATTTGTGGAGGTGTTAAGCTTAGAGTCCCATGCGTAAGTTACAAACGGAAAGGTTAGGGAAGACAGTCTGAGGAGGAGTATCTCTTCGGATAAGCAAAACACAGATCGAATGTATATTCTATAATCCAAAGTGACATTTCAAGAAATTCCACTAATAGGGATGTGCATTATGAATGTACAAGGTGGATGGAAGCTCATAAATATCTAAGAAAAAGCTGATGCCACTACATTGAATGCTCTGCAGCTAACTTTCTGGCCGCATTTATGTGAAGAAAACTCCTGAATAGTATTGCCTTGGCTACCCCAACTCACAGAGGACCAGAGAGGGTGTCTAATGAGACAAGCACTCAAGTAATAATCTTAATAATCAACAAATGGACGGCTAAGATCAATCAATGGGAGATATATAATGTAAGAAACCCCTGCAGAAAGGAGGATCGAGGAAGAGGGAGAAAAACATTGTAGCAACTAAGAACAAAACTTGTAATCCAACTTGAGAATCAATAAAAAAGAATCAATCTCCTCGAACTTTGCTGATGACATTTCCTTAATTTTAAACTTGTCTATCTTTATTTCTCTTGTCATCAAGATCTATCTTATTTGTTGATTAATTCACTAATGCCCAATTTTTCGACTCATTCTCTATAAATTTATTGTTTTTGACTTTTTAAGTTTAAGTTCATTCATCTTTTGGGCTAAAGAATCAAACCAGGTCCTTACAAAATTTATTACAACCACATTAAATTTAATTAAGGAATTTAATGTGGTTTATCGTCATAGATTGGAGACATTCATTCACAACTCAATCATGTACTTTGAACCTACTAGGCTTAATTTTATCAATGAAATTCTTCTGCTCCTTAAAAAAAATAAAAAATAAAAAAAAAATAAAAAATAAAAAAAAAGGACAAGATGTCAAGATCGACTAGTAGATTGAACATATACACAGAAAGTATGAGCATTTGAAGTTTCACGCGTTTTCTAAAACCGCGTTGACGTCAGCTGGGATTCTGCATGGGACCTACTACCCACTAAGTCCGTCTTTCTCATGCATCAAAGCTTCTTTTGTTTGTGGCATTTCCCATCTTACTTCTTATTTCTTGACCTCTTTAGGTTCTTCCATACGTAGGGATTTTGAGTTATCTTGGTGACCCGCAAACTAAAGCTTTGTTACTTCTATCGACTAGCTCTGATAGAAATGAATTCTCAAAGAGGAGAGATTAATGAGATGAGAGAACACAGAAACGAAAACACTGGTTACCATGTTGGGAGAGTCAAAACAGTGGTAGTGAAGAGAATGAAGAGAAAGGGTGCAAAGAAGCAGACTTGCCGGTGTGATCTTCATCTTAGCCATGAGAGGTTAGTCACTCAGTCTACAACTCTTTGGTAATCTACTCTTGTCTTTCAAGTCAATTTGGGTCTGTGTGTGAACGTGTACATTTTCTGGAAGAACATCTATACCTTTGTAAATTCATGATCTAGTGCAGTATTGCACCGACACCAACACCTTAACTATCTCCGATAGCTTTCATAACTGTTTCAAACCATTTTCAGTGATATGAAGGTGTTTTGTAGTTATAAAATGTTTGAAGGAAATAGTAAAAGATATACCAGGCACGGATATTTTCAATCCACACATGCTTTGGCAGAAATATAATATATTTTCTTCTTTTAACTTTTATTTTTTAATTTTTGTAGTTCATTTTAAACAATACAATTTTTACTTTAATTTTTAATTTTTTGCTTTCAATAAATAAACAGGTAAATTAAAGAGGATTTGATTTTAGGGCGTATGGTTAAAATGAGCATAAAGCAATCTTTAAAAGAAAAAAAAAAAAAAAAAAAAAAAAAAAAAACTTACAGGAGTCTTTAAGTATTTTGAACGAGATTGATATTTGAAGTCAATGATGGATAGTATAAAAGCATATTTAATAAGTTCTTTAAAATGGTAAATGCGATTTTTTCCTTTCTACTGATATAATGAAGCTCTTTCTTGTTAGTTTTTTCTTTTACATTTGTTCATTGCAGATATTTTATGTTTTTACTTTTATTTTTTCTCCTTTTTAACGATTAAAACATGTGCCCTTTGTTGTTGGTATACAAAAAAGAATAAATTAAAGAGAGATTGTTAGAAAGAGAAAGAGAAATAAAATCTATGAATTAAACATAGTTATTTTATTTTATTTTATTTTATTTATATAATCATTATATAAAAAACTTAAATAAATTACCGTTAGATAAGAAAACATTTTGATATATATATATATATATATATATATGATGTGGTATTTTTAGTTTTAACAATTATTATTACTAGTCGCAAACCCGCGCAATGCGCGGAAAAATTTGACATCATATATATATATATATATATTCAGAACACTTGCTAAAAAGTGTGACATATGTGAAACATAATTTTAGTGATAAAAAAATTAAAAAAAAAATGTAAGAGAATTTAATTAGTAATACCTACATCATCACCCAAAATAATCAAAAACAACTATTTACAAAGAAATGTAAACAAACTAACAACCATTTATCACTTATTATCGTAAAGAAAAAAAAATTATGGTAGTAATTTTGTGTTTAATAGTTTTGGTTCTTTGAGTAGTGCTAACACAAAAGATTGTTGCCATTATCTTTATATAACCTTCTTAAATTCTAATCAATTCAAGAACTTATAAGAAGTTTATGCAGATGCATATAAGAAAAAAATACAAAAGAAATATGTATTACACTAAAATATTTAAGGAGTATTATGGATTGAAGAGCAACATGTCGTAGCCAAATTGAACTTGGAATAAGAGATAAGTTTAAGCTAAATAAGGTATGATGATTTAATTCATATAGAAGGGTACAAAATCATTGTACTCTATCTTAATAAATACAAAGAACATATTGAACTAAAAAAAAAAAAGAGATAATTTTAAGCATTTTTTTCACCTTGAGAATGAGATAAGTTTAAGCTCGCTGAGGTGAGGAATAATAGTGTGTGTGTCTATATATATATATATATATATACATATATTTGGCTAGCATGATTTGAATTAAGTTGTGGAATTTTCTAAGAATAAGTTACATCAAGGTATATGCTTCAGTTGAAAGAATTTTTAAATCCAAATAAATGGATATTAGGTTAACCATGAAAAACATTAAAAAATCAACAAAAAAATTGCTTGCATGCATGCCCATAGTCATAAAATGGATGCAATACTTAAACATTGTAAGTGTCCCAAAATTGTTTCCTTGAAAATTATAAATGGTAAGATTTAGAGATTAGATCTTAAAATAAAATTTTAAAAAACCTTTAGTGTGTTTGAATTACCATAATGTTATTTGCATTGTATTTTGTTGAAAAATTAATGAAAAAACTATATAAAGATTAGGTATAATCTCAAATACAAATAAAAAGAGAAACACATGGTATAATCCCAAATATAAAGAAAAAGAGAAACGCCATTTCTATAAATCATAATATTTTGTTTCCTCTCCCAAGGTATCCTAAGAAAGAAATTATAAATTAGCATATATTTAGATGAGATTAAAGGATTTTAGCAAGAATTTGTGTATGTAGTATTTAATTTAAAAAATAACAAAGCTATTTAGAAAATAAAATAAACAAATGGGAGGCAAAAGACCATGTACTAAAACAAAATAAGAAATTAGCAAGATGGTAATGTATTTCGATATGATGGAAGTGATTTGATAAATTGTGATCAAGGAAAATAACCATTACTCAAAAGAAGAAGTGGAAAACACTTTAAATGTATCCCAAAAAAAAAAAAAAAAAAAAAAAATAGAGTGAAGATCAAGAGTATTGTAAGCACATTGAAATACTTACCAAACTGAGACGATGACTTTTTGTTGAATTGTTATCTCTGATCAAAGAAATCATCTCAATCTTAGCAAAGAAAATCTAGAGTTTCTTGATGGGTGTGTTTTCGTTTATTTTCTTCTTGGGTGTGTTTTATATTATTCATTTTCATATGACAATTTATTTTGTAATAATGCACTTTGGCATAACTTAATATATGACCGTTCAAGAGAATGTGTAAGGTCATAAACTCATAATGCAATATTGGGTGTGTTTTCTACTATTCTGTTCATATGACAATTTATTGCCATAATGCACTTGGGAAGAGTTTAGTATTCATGTGTTCATTCAAGAGAATGTGTAAGGTCATAAACTGATAATGCAATTTTGATTTTTTTTATGTCCAATATTGAATATTTTAATATTTAATATGTTTATTATTATTATTATTATGTTAAATATTTTGGAGTGTTAAGTGGTATTTCTATTTCTATCATATCTCTTTTACTATAAATTACCACCAACAAAGTGGCATGCTGAAGATAATCCCACCATTTGTAGTTCTATGTCACATGTTTGATAAAATGCCTATGAGAAGGGTTTACAAAAAAAAAAGAAAAAAGAAAAAAAGATGGTATGTCCGGTGAAGAATTCCTACTTTTTTATTTTGGTTTTTATTATTATTTATAAATAAAGTATGTTATGACTACATGTTTTCAATGATAATAATTATAGCATTATTATGTCGGGAAGTTACATGTATTTAATTATTATTTTAGAATGCCTTTCAAAAAAAAAAATCATTATCTTAGAATGTGTAAAGTCATCTTTAGATATTTAGATATTAATATTTTTTTATAGTTGGTAAGTTACATGTATTTAATTATTATTTTAGAATGTGTAAAATCATCCTTAGATATTAATATTTTAAAAAAATATGTCATTTTTTTTATAAAAATATCATGGCCGTTAATGTGGCTGAACTGGAGCGTAGCAACAATAAATGCTATGCTTCAACTTTTAGAAATGTATTTTTTTTTTCTTTCTTCCTTTAAGCTAAAAGGCTCACACCAAACCAGCTTGAACGTTTTTTATTTTTAATTTCTTTTTCCTTTAAGCTGAACTAAAAAGGCTTTGGGTTAGGCTTGATAGTGGAACTAAATAAATAAGAGGTGGGCTGGATTAATTATACAAATTTATTATAGGGTAGTGGAAGTAAATAAATAAGTAGTGTGCTACATTTATAAGGCTGGGATTTATAGGGCTAAAAATTGGAAAAAGCATTTTAAAATTGAAAGAAAAATTATATATATTTTTTTAAAAATGACGTGACAGTTGATGTGGCACAACGTGAAAGCAGCAGCATTAAACGCTACGCTTCAGCTTTTAGTAATATATAGATATAGATATAGATTAAAAAAATATGTCATTTTTTTTATAAAAATATCATGGCCGTTAATGTGGCTGAACTGGAGCGTAGCAACAATAAATGCTATGCTTCAACTTTTAGAAATGTATTTTTTTTTTCTTTCTTCCTTTAAGCTGAAAGGCTCACACCAAACCAGCTTGAACGTTTTTTATTTTTAATTTCTTTTTCCTTTAAGCTGAACTAAAAAGGCTTTGGGTTAGGCTTGATAGTGGAACTAAATAAATAAGAGTTGGGCTGGATTAATTATACAAATTTATTATAGGGTAGTGGAAGTAAATAAATAAGTAGTGTGCTACATTTATAAGGCTGGGATTTATAGGGCTAAAAATTGGAAAAAGCATTTTAAAATTGAAGGAAAAATTATATATATATTTTTAAAAATGACGTGACAGCTGATGTGGCACAACGTGAGAGCAGCAGCATTAAACGCTACGCTTCAGCTTTTAGTAATATATAGATTTTTGTGTGCCTAATGTGTGGCATATGTTAGTTTAGCTATTAAAATTATAATAAGTTTAGTCTAATGACACATTTTTTTATATAATTATTGACATAACTGTTATGATTAATGCTAATAATAAGAATATTAGTGATGGGTCATATTAAAATGAGGTTATATTAAATCATAATTTACAACTTTAACGAGTTTTTAAAAAAAGTATCCATAACATTACTTTAAAAAATAAAAATGTATGGTATTAATTTCATGAATTTTGGTTAAGAACATTGGGTGATGAGAGGGAAGATTATTAATTATTTAGGAGATTAAAAATTCTTAATTTTCTCCCCTCCACTCCTCATGAATGCAAAGTACTTTTTGAATCAACCCATCTCTGATTTAGCTTGCCTCCAAGTTTGTAGAGATAGTATGTGTAGGAACATGATTTTGTTTATAGAAAAATTTCATAATTATTAATGTCATTTATTGTGATTTATGTATAATAAAAGTGGTATTAGTGATAAGTTCAAATAAATAAGATATTACTTTACTCACAAAAAAAGTCATATAAACACTCGTGAAAAATTAAAATGTTATATCCCTAGTTACGTTTTGTAGAAATATCCAAATTCTAATATGTAATATATGGACGCACCATATACGCATAGTAAGTGAGATCCATACCGGTGTCTCTATTTACATTCGTTGGCATGCTGTGTATCCAATACCAATTGATAACATGTCCAACCTTGGCCCAATAAGGAAAGAGAGGTTACTTGTTTAATCCTCTGCTATTGGTCCTAACGGAAAGATTTTAAAGTTGGGCTCAAGGTATCAACTCACTGCCCAGAGTTGCTAATTTTTTCGGCTTACTAGAGCATTGCACAGGACTTGTTGACTTAAGTTTGTCAAGAACTCAACCCATGTAGATTGTTTTTTGTTTGTTTTGTTTTTGTTTTTGTTTTTTTTTTTTAATAATTGAATGAATTGAAAAAAAAAAATAATTATTACGTAATAGATAAAAATTTCTAAAAATCAAGAGCTTTGTTTTGAAATCCCAAAGCAAATGGATTGTATCAGCGTAAAATGACATGTAAAATGGAGCCAGCATTTGGTATCATCGTTACATGTGTTTATGAATTAAATTAAACGATTCATTAATGTTTAGAAATCCGGACGGGACAGTCCAACTAAGTTAACTAAGAATTTGATTGAAATTCGGTTTTTTAAACTCATAGAACTGTAATTTTCAAATAATTAGTGAACATCTTATACCACAATTAGACCGAACGGTTCTACAAAACTGGTCACAGTTCAACCACGGTCAAAGCTGGACTTTTAATTAATAAAAAATAAACCACTTGCTTGCTCCATGTCTAGAACCTGGTTCCAGTGGAATAATATTTAATTGACATCCTAACTACAATGTCACAGGTAGGTGTCAATTTGAGTTAACGTGTCGGGTTCATGCTGTGTCGAGGTAGGGGTATTCGGCTACATGGCTCAACTCTAACCCGACCAATTTAATAATCGTGTCAAGATCCTTCAACCCTAACCCGACTTGTAAATAAGGCAGGTTGACCTGACCCAACCCATTTGACACGTTTAATAAACGAGTAGTGTTAGGTTGACACAAATGTAACCCAATCCATTTCAACCTGTATAATATTAAATATAACATCATCTAAAAATAATTTTTTAAATCCCAAAAAGCAATGCATGCACTTCAAGTCTTCAAACCACATTCAAAATAGTATAGTTCAACAAAAATATAACATTCATCTAAAAATAAATTCTTTACACTCCAAAAGAAGTGAAACACTTCAACCTAAATTCAAAATAACATAGTTTAACAAAAATAAAATAACATAGTTCAACAAAAATATAATATCCTTAGAACTCGCCAAATTCTAAGTATCAATATTGAAAGAATTTGAGCAAACAGTAGACTACTCCTGACTATGACCACGATTATCATTCATAGAGGTTTAAGGTTTGTAGGGTTTAGAGATTTAGGGTTTGCAAAGTTTCAATTTTCAATTATATCTCTTGTACATTTTTGTAACTACTTACTTTTCTTTTTAAATTTAAAATATATATTGGATATAAAAGGTATTTGACAAATCTAAAATAAAATAAATATTTATTTGTGATACAAGTTAAACGGGTTGTGTTAAGCAGGTCATTTCGGGTTTGACCCAAATAAATTAGCATGTCAAACATGTCTATTGTGGGTTACGCGGGTTGACCCACTTATGACACGTTTCTTATCATGTCATTTTCGGGTCGACCTGTTTATGACCCAAACCCATTAAGGTCCAACTCTAACCCGAAAAAACCCATGTCGAGTTCGTGTCATGTTTATGGGTTGGGTCGAACATTGACACCCCTACTCACAGGTGGTCCTTGTGGCAAACAAATATATTTGAAGAATATTTAAAAGAATTACCATTAGAATAATTTAAACTTTTATTACTATATATCTATTTTATAATCAATATTAATAATATTTTTATTATACATTTATTTTAATTAATCATCTCAATAGGGGGAATATATTGAAATAATTATAATTAAAATCCTTCAAATATATTTATAGTTATACTTAAATAGTTAACTATAACTTATAACATTAAATGTTTTTTTATGCTTTATTATTTTTATAAACTTTTGTATAATTTTTTGAGAATAAAATATGCTTGAGAATAATTTTATTTTGCTTATATATATATATATATATAATTGCTCATTTTTTAAATTTATTTCATTTATTTATATTTTAGTTAATTATTGATTCACTATGACATTATCACGGTCCAACCTCTAGAACCTTGAACATTTTTTTTTTCTTCTTCTTTTAGATCTTTGAATGGTTTGGGTTTCAAAACCATGCGATTCATAGGTTTCTTTTTGTGAGAAGGAATTATGTTAAAGCAAAGATTAAGTACAACATAGTATGGTGTAACTAACACAATGTGTCCGCCAATAAATGGCTTACAACAAAATTGGGAAAATCATAATACATAACAAAAGCTTCCAAATGGATATGCTAGAGTCGGGCATCCTCAAAAAACTGGAGTAGGATTCTGCATCAAAAAATCAAGGCACTGTAAGGATAGCAATGAAAGCATGAGTGAGAACAAGCAGTAAGAATGTCTACAACAACTTTGGAACTACTTGTACATAATCTTTAGAATGCCCGAGTTGAAACAAGATATTGCATCTAGCTTGATTAAAAGTGCACTAACAATGCTCTGTAGATCCCAAGTTCCTAACTTGTCCCCTATTAATTACAAGTCATGCAAATGAGTGGCAGAATAATATATGTGATTTAAACATTTGTATGATTGCACACATTCATTTAAAAAAAATATATAATAATTAGATACATAAAACTTGTGTTGCCTTTCTTCTTCGCTTACTTTTTTTCTAATTTTTTGAATCAACTGGATTTAATCTTTTTATTTCAGCAAATGTGCAAGTAAGCAAGAGATCAATTCCTCCATTTCAAACCATGAGATCTTCATGTCTTTGAATCCATTGCTTCTTGCCCTTCTCCAAGTGGATTATCACGATCACCCAGCAAATGTGTGGGGTTTCTTGGCTGGCACATGCTTGTACTTCTTGGCACTTGAATTGAAGATGAAGATCAATACTGGTTCGGAAAGTTACTCTCGCATCCTTCGATATGTACTTCTCATCTCGGGAGCACTCTCTTCATTCTCACTACTGTCAATCTTTCTCCCACGTTCACCTGGGTGGCTTCCTTTCATCATTTTACCTTTTGTGATAGCACGTCCCTTACTTGTGCAAGTTTGCCATTGGCTTTTTCAAGTAATTCTGAAGGTAACTCCTCAGGTTGGTAACTTCTTTGGTAGACTCATGGGATCCATCACGGTTCAGCAGCAACAATTGCCAAATTAATAAGAGAATTTGTATAAGCATATCTGCATATGATATTCTATATCGAAAAAGCATTATAACACATGCAGAGTGACAATTATTGCAGCTATTACATTCTCTGTTTTACACTAAACATGTACGAGATGAGTGTCAACTATAATGCCCACATACTTTAGTTGAAACACTCAAATAAATGCATCTATCCAAATTATATCCGTCATGTTCATTGTACTTCAATTCATGTCTGAAGATGAATATCAATTGTGCCTGTTATTTGGTACTTTTCAATTCATGTCTTAATCCCACAAATCTAATACCCACTGTCCCCTGTCCTTATAGGTCATAGACATAACGCTGATCTTCATATTCTAACTTTGCAGGTATACGAAAGATATATATGATACCTGAGACCAGATAGACAACTCAATCAAGTACCATTTAATTAATATGAATTTAGGCAGACTTTTAACTAATTAATTCTTCTAAAAACTCAAGTAAATAATGACGGTGAAATTTAGTGCATAAGATGAAACAAAAGAGGTTAAGCAATGACAATTATAGTATTTCAATGCTTAACACCAATGGCAATTATTGAGACTTTCCGGCAGAAAACATCTTTTGCCTCATTTCGACATAAGAAGTTGATAAAAGTGCCAAAGGCCTTCCACAAGAAATAATCATGATCTAAATGAAAAACATCCTCAGCAACACTAGCAGGAAGAGAGAACCCAATTATCCCAAAAAAAAAAAAAAAAAAAAAAAAAAGGAAGAGAAAGAGAACCTAGTTCAAAGTTCATCTTAGTGATTACCAACTTGGTACATGGAATGCAATGAATGAACGGGTCACCGCAAGTATGTGAAAATAGCAAAATGGAAAGGCTAAAATGATATTTCAATTTCCTGACAAGAAGAAAATCACAGCAATATTCTTCAAACCAAAGTTGACAAGCATGCCTGAGATCAAAAGTGCATAGGTAACAAGTGAACATCTATAGAATAAAAGGTCCCTAATTTCTGCACATTGGCCATATCAGGTAATTAAACATTTACACAGTGTTGCAAAACAAAGATGCATTTGTTTTGTTGAACATAAAATTGAGTACAATCAAAACAACAGCAAGGAAAACTGGTGTGACATGAAATTTCAAGACATGTCATGCCATGGTGTTTGTTCGTTTTAGACCCCTTAAACCAGATTTTTTAACCTAATTGGTTAATCAAGTTGATTATTAGGTTTATTATTCCGATCTAGGTTAAACAAACATATATCATATCAAGCACAGTAGCAGAAAAGTAAATAACATCACAATATGATGACCTAGGGAAACTAATGAAACGAACTGTTTCTAGGTAAGAGCTTAGGAAGGATTTGATCTAGCTACCCTCAAGGTAAAACAAATTCACTATACGAGAATTGAATTTTTCACAATCAAATTTAACTCTAAATCTATTACTACCACATGTAGTAACTTACTGACACAGTCACATCCAAACTCCGAATCCATGAACTATTTCTCTCCTTGCACTTACTGCAACACAAGCACCTACACTTGTGACTTTGAGATCCCATTCAAAAGTTTCAGATTACCATTAGTAATGATCTTATAGCAGCAACTTCGACAACACCAGATCTTAAGATTCTTCAAGGAATATTGCTTGTAGAATATTTTAGAGAGGTTTGGGTACAAAAACCCTAGATTTACAATTGGAGGCACAAGATGCACTCTTTTCTCTCAAAAAAACCTATTTAGGGTTAGCTTATAATGTCCTTTAAATACTTAAAAAAAAAAAAAAAAGAATTGCGATTTGGGCTCCAAACAGACCAGTTATGGGCTTTTTACGTTTACTAATTTTTTGCTAATCTGCAACTTTCGATCGATTGAGAGGAATTGAATAGCAATCGAGGGAACCAGATTGCAACTTAGTTTTTTTCATCCTGAACTTGTGTTTTTTGTCTTGGACTTGAAAGTACACCATTCTAACTCAATAATACTTACTTCTTGTCATGGTTTGCCAACACTACAAACTCAAAACCTAACAATCTCCCCCTTTGGAAATCGATGACAAAACATGTATACAACACAATGCCCATATACACCAAAAAAAAAAAAAAAAAGCACCCAAATACATTACAAATCCCAATCTAACACTTTTAACTCAAAAGTTGTAAGAAGAGGCCGAAGGTCTAGATCATAATGTACCTATCTTTCCTGAAACACTCAAAAGAGCACATCACCGCATGTGTGGAAATAAAGACAGATAAAAAATATGAATAACAAATATAACAACAAAAGCAAACAAAAGCAAACTAACTCTCCCCCTAAGTTAGATATATCAAAAACTTTTATTTTCTCCCCCTTTCAAAAACAATTTCATCTCCCCATAAATAAAAACAGTTAAACAAATTTTCAAATTTCATCTATTTCTCCACCTTTTTGTCATGTATTGACAAAGATGACCCAAACAAAAGGTAGACAATAAACATACATAACAAAGGAGAAGAGAAAACAAAGAATCAAGGAAACATAAAAAAGAAATAAGCTCTATAGAAAATAGAGGCAACTCCCCCTATGAAGAGCAACAACTTCCCTTATGAACAGCACAAGTTTTAAAAAAGTCTTTCTCCCCTAATAAAAATAGGAAAAACAAAACAATTTTTGGGGAAAATTTAGGTGGGGAAAACTAAAAAGACACAAACCTGACTTAGAAAAAATTAAGCTGAGGATACACATGAACACAAATATTCTATCTTTCAATATAAGCATACTTGACACTATGTGACCTATAATAGATGCATGCAAACATTCCAGGCAAAATCAGTTAAGATTATAATATAGATCTCATTGATATAAAATTCAGCATGCTAAGTGCTTTAGAGAAAATATTTGCACATGTATTATCCACCATATCTCAAAAAAACTTCTACAATTCACACATAAAAAATAGCATATACCAAAATGTAAAGAACTTAGAAATTAGTCAATCAATTTTTAAAACAAGTTGAGTACCCAAGTTAGCAAAGTGTATGTGTGTTGTGTGTGAAAACAATGAGAGATATGACTACAAAAATGCAAGATGGATAAAGAAAACAATGGAATGCATATGAATCCTATCACAAATGATGTATGAAAAGACTGAATGGTCAAGAAACTAAAAACTAAAAATTTTCTAGTTAATTTCGATCGGTCGAACATCGATCGAGTATCGATCAAGAGAGGCAAGCAATTTTGAACACAAAAGCTCACAAGTTTGATTAGTTGAGTGAGAACTTCGAATAGTCAAAGTGGTGAAAATTTTTAAAACATAAAATTTGGAAATTTTATTCTGAAAAACAACTTGAAAGCAGTTTTTATGACTTAATGCAGATGAACATGATCCAAAAAAGTTTTAAAAACATGATGCTTCTTTAATACAAATATCAAAACCAATCAAGAAGTTAAAATCACAAAATTTAAACTTTTAAAACTTGAAAATCTCTTCAAATTCCCAATCAAAACCAAAATTTGCAATTACACATCAGTCCGTATGCAATTAAGGATGGCCAGATTAGTTAGCACATAATCATATGTATAGAATTTAGCAAAGATTTGCATGTAGTGTGTGCAACTAGTAAGTGTATGAGATACCAAAAAGGTGACATTAGCCCAAATCTTGTAGCAGCAACTTTTACAACACCAAATCTTGAGATTCTTTAAGGAATATTGCTTGTAGAATACTTTAGAGAGGTTTGGGTACAAAAACCCTAGATTTACAATTGGAGGAACAAGATGCACTCATTTCTCTCTAAAAACCTATTTAGGGTTAGCTTATAATGTCCTTTAAATACTCAAAAAAAAAAAAAAAAAAAAAGAATTGTGATTTGGGCTTCAAACAGACAAGTTATGGGCTTTTTACGTTTACTAATTTTTTGCTGATTTGCAACTTTTGATCAATCGAGAGGAATTGAATAGCAATCAAGGGAACTAGATTGCAACTCAGTTTTTTTCATCTTGAACTTGTATTTTTTTGTCTTGGACTTCAAAGTACACAATTCTAACTCAATAATACTTACTTCTTGTCATGGTTTGCCAACACTACAAACTCAAAACCTAACAATCTCCCCCTTTGGAAATCCATGACAAAACATACATACAACACGCTGCCCATATACACCAAAAAAAAAAAAAAAACACCTAAATACATTACAAATCCCAATCTAAGACTTTTAACTTAGAAGTTGTAAGAAGAGGCTGAAGGTCTAGATCATAATGTACCTATCTTTCCTGAAACACGCAAAAGAGCACATCACCGCATGTGTGGAAATAAAGATAGATAAAAAATATAACATCAAAAGCAAACAAAAGCAAACTAATTCTCCCCCTAAGTTAGATATATCAAAAACTTTTATATTCTCCCCCTTTCAAAAAAAATTTCATCTCCCCATAAATAAAAACAATTAAAAAACTTTTCAATTTTCATCTATTTCTCCCCCTTTTTGTCACGTATTGACAAAGACGACCCAAACAGAAGGTAGACAATAAACATTCATAACAAAGGAGAAGAGAAAACAAAGAATCAAGGAAACATAAAAATGAAATAAGCTCTATAGAAAATAGAGGCAACTCCCCCTATGAAGAGCAACAACTTCCCTTATGAACAGCACAAGTTTTAAAAAAAATCTTTCTCCCCCAATAAAAATAGGAAAAACAAAACAATTTTTGGGGAAAAATTAGGTGGGGAAAACAAAAAAGACACAAACCTGACTTAGAAAAAATTAAGCTGAGGACACACATGAACACAAATATTCTATCTTTCAATATAAGCAAACTTGACACTATGTGACCTATAATAGATGCATGCAAACATTCCAAGCAAAATCAGTTTAGACTATAATATAAATCTCAATGATATAAATTTTAGCATGCGAAGTGTTTTAGAGAAAATATTTGCACATGTATTATCCACCATATCTCGAAAAAAACTTCTACAGTTCACACATAAAAAATATCGTATACCAAAATGTACAGAACTCATAAATTAATCAACCAATTTTTAAAACAAGTTGAGTAGCCAATTTAGCAAAGTGTATGTGTGTTGTGTGTGAAAACAATGAGAGATATGACTACAAAAATGCGAGATGGATAAAGAAAACAATGGAATGCGTATGAATCCTATCACAAATGATTTATGAAAAGACTGAATGGTCAAGAAACTAAAAACTAAAAATTTTCTAGTTAATTTCGATTGGTCGAACATCGATCGAGTATCGATCAAGAGAGGCAAACAGTTTTGAACACAAAAGCTCACAAGTTTGATCAGTTGAGTGAGAACTTTGATCAGTCGAAGCGGTGAAAAATTTTAAAACTTTAAAATCTGGAAATTTTATGCAGAAAAACAACTTGAAAGCAATTTTTATGACTCAATGCAAATGAACATGATCCAAAAAAGTTTTAAAAACATGATGCCTCTTAAATACAAATATCAAAACCAATCAAGAAGTTAAAATCACAAAATTTAAACTTCTAAAACTTGAAAATCTCTTCAAATTCCCAATCAAAACCAAAATTTGCATTTACACATTAGACCGTATGCAATTAAGGATGGCCAAATTAGTTAGCACACAATCATATGTACAGAATTATCAAAGATTTGCGTGTAGTGTGTGCAACTAGTAAATTTATGAGATACCCAAAAGGTGATATGTAGATGGAAAATAAGCACAATTTCTACATTATCCATTATATAAGTTTGAAAGTGACTATCATCTAAAGAGTTACATCATATAACTCCCACATCGCCTAGGAAACACGCTTGCAACCATGCAATTTTTATTTTCTTTGTCTTTTTTCTTTTGAAGCATATTTTTCTTTGTTTTTCATTAATTTTGCTTTTTGCTTCTATTTTCTATTGTACAATAGCACCATAAATATCTTCCTGTGCAAGGGCTACATCTTAACAAGCACGGCTTTTATGATTTGCACAGTGGTGAGATGATTATTTATGCCTTTTTCCTAGGATTTTTTTAGTCCTTATATTCAAAAGAATGTGACTTCAAAATTAAGAGTATGTGATTAAAAACCATAAACAACTCACACAATATAAGCACTACATAGCACAATCTAGCAAAGTGTAGAAAAATAAAGCTCATCAAAGCTAAACAAGGTGCACAATCATGAAATGTAAATTTCATAGGCCAACCTCAATTACACATCTTGAAAATGTATATTACAAAATAATATTTTGGATTTTCCAAAAAAAAAAAAAATTATGACCTAAAATAAAAAAGCACACATTATGCTAAATGAATAAAATGCAACAATAATGCATGACAGTGCTCAATAAAGCTATAAATGATATACAAACAAGAAATATCAATTTCTTAATTAACCTATAAGTACATGTACAAACTAGTACACACTCATACAAAATTATATTTATCTCAAAATAGTCATGCACTTAGTTATGCAACACATACTTTCTGTGTTTCTCCACATTATCAACTATGTTTTAAATCAAGAGAGAGATATTATAATTCATGTAATCTTCAAGAAAAATAAAACTAGACACACAAAATATATATTTTTGTCATTTTGAAAATTTTCAATGTTTTTGGATTTTTTTTTTTTTTTTTAACAAGACAACCTAAGAAAATAAAACAACCAAAAATTGAAAGAATTAAATTAGGGACAAATAAACAAGACTCACCTTAGCAAGTCTTTTCTCACCCATATAGCACGCATCTTTGGCTTTGTAGGTAAAAAACCATGAGAAACAGAGTGTATTTGAAGGATTGCAAACTTCTTCTGAGAGAGACTGAAATCCTGCAATTTCCTTTCACAAGCCAACAGCTTAAATTTTTCAAAAACATATGAAACGATTTATGAAGACTTGTAGCAGGAGATATACATCACATATCCTAGACTAAAACACAGAATGCTTAAATTTAATTTATGACAGTTAGGACGAATGTGACTGGAGACATCATAAAAGTGACAAATAGGAACAAATTTAGGAACATCAATATTCCTAACAACAAATCTAGTCTTAGAGTTTGGTTTTTGCCTCAACAAAGAACAATTTGGTTTAATATAACAAACAATATCACGAAGGTGACAGGTAGGCACAAAAACAGATTTCTTTTGCATTCTAGCAGTAGGTTTAAACTTAGGCTTAGAAACTTCAACTTCAACATCAGAATTTTTACCTTTGTCTAATGTAGCAAAATAAGCATTTTCTTTATGATTCCTCTTAAAAGGAGGAATATAAATTTTGTCATCTTTAGGCATAAGAGAAACAGAAACAGATCTGTCATCAACAGCAGGCTTGGTATTAGATAAATTTTCAAGTTTAGCTGTAGACTCAGCTAACTCTTGTTCCAAACTTTTCATCTTTTCATCTTGAGAGGAAAATTGATTCATCAAAAATTCATTTTTTTTTATTATATTCATCTAATCTCACAATCAATCTTTTTCAAGATTAGCCAATTTTAAAACTTCCTCAAATTTCTTAGCAATTTTCATAGATTTAGTTAATTCCCTACGAAGAGTTTCATAGGCATCAAAAAGATCAATAGAAACATTAGTGTCATTTTTATTCAAATCATCACAAATATGAGCAAACAAATACTTAAAATTGTCCATGATAGCAGGGATCAAGGATCAACTCTAGGTATAAAAACCTAAAAACAAGAGCTAACCCACTCTAATACCACTTGTTTGTTCGTTTAGACCCTTCAAACCAGATTGTTTAACATAATTAATTCATTAATCAAATTGATTATTAGGTTTATTATTTAGATCTAGGTTAAATAAGCATATTACATATCATGCACAATAGCGACAAAGTAAATAACACCACGATATGATGATCTAGGAAAACCAATGAAACAAATCGTTTCAAGGTAAAAACTTGGGAAGGACTTGACCTAGCTATCCTTAAGGTAAAAAAAATCCGCTATAAGAAAATTGAAGTTTTTACAATCAGATTTAACCCTAAATCTATTGCTATCTCATGTAGTAACTTATTGACACGATCATATGCAAGCTCTGAATCCACTGACTCCTTCTCTCCTTGGACTTATTGGAACACAAGCACCTACACTTGTGACTTTGAGATCCCACTCAAAGGTTTCAGATCATCATCAGTAATGATCATGTAGTAGCAACTTTTACAGTACCAGATCTTGAGATTCTTCAAGGAATATTGCCAGTAAAAGACTTTAGAGAAGTTTGGGTATAAAAAATCTAGATCTACAATTGGGGGCACAAGATGCACTATTTTCTCTCTCTAAAAACCCCATTTAGGGTTAACTTATAATGTCCTTTAAATACTGGAAAAAACGGATCGGGATTTGGGCTTCAAACGAACAAGTTATAGTCTTTTTATGTTTACTAATTTTTTACTCATCTACGACTTTTGATCAATCGAGAGGAATCGAACAATATTCGAGAGAACCAGATTGCAACTCACTTTTTTCATCCTAAACTTGAGCTTTTTGTCTTGGACTTGAAAGTACACCATTCTAACTCAATAATACTTATTTTTTGTCATGGTTTGCCAACACTACAAACTCAAAACCTAATACATGGCTGCCAAATCAATTGTAAACTGTAAAGTCTATATTTTTAGGTTGGCAACCATGAACAAATTGTAACTTTTAGAACTCAGTTTGTCCAGTTATTTAGTCTAGAAATATACTATTAAACAAGACAAATAAATTTCAACACAGATGAAGACTCAAAGAAATCAGAAAAGCATGTGCAGATAAGTTTTACTTATCTCGATTGATCAAGATGCACATCTCGATCGATTGAGATCCAGGCCAAATTTCAAATCTTGCTTTTATCTTAGCCATTTGATATAGGGTTTTGATGAAACTTAAGGATACATAAATACAAACCGTAGAGCATGTTTTGATATATTCAAGAGGGGAGTGTTATGTACACATATCTGGAGTTTTTCCATACCCTTTTGGAGCTACAACTAGAGACCTTGTGTAAATAAGAGATCTAGTCATAAAGCAAGCTGCTACATTCAGTCAACCACAGTTGCTAATCTAATTCTTTAAGTGGAGATCTCAAAGTCACAAACTGGAGAGTTTGTTTTGTTAATCTAAATCATTGAGTAGAGATCTCAAAGTCACAAACAGATGAGTTTGTGTGCAACAGTTTCACAGTAGAAGAGTTCATGGATTCAGAGTTACATGTGGTCACGTAAGTAAGTACTACATGAGGTAACAGTAGATTTAGGGTTAATTCTATTGTATAAACTTCCATTCTATTGGTGAAATGTTGCCTTGAGAATTGTTTAGGTTAAATCCTCCCTAGGTTTTTTTACTTTGAAACCACAATTCCAAAAGTTTTCCTAGGTCATCATTCTTGGTGATCATGTGATTTGTGATTGTGTGATGTTTGTTTAATTCAAATTTAATTGCTTAATTAATCACATTAATTAATTGGTTAGAAATCTGATTGTATCTGACTCAACTGGGGCCTAAAACCCTAACAATTAGTATCAGAGCAAGTACACTCTGATAGGACTATTTGTCTAGAGTGTGATCTTTGACCCTTGTTGTCATGGAAATTGCTAATTGTCTTGATGTGCATGATCTTATTGGTTTGGGTGATTTTGATGACCTTCAAGAAGCATATGACAAGCTTTATAAAGAGTTTATAAAATTTTCCAAGAAATCTATAAGATTAGAGTCTAAACTTAAGGAATCCAACAAGTTAGTTGAATAATATAAGCAAACTGCTGAAAAATCCTTAGAAAAATTGAATGAAATTGAACATGTCAAGGACAACTTCGGAGTAAATCTTGAAGAGACTAACAAGTTGGTAGATGAGGTCAACATTGAAAATCAATCCCTTAATGTTAAGGTCAAGGGCTTAAAAGAAGATCTAGTTGAGTCTAAAGCTAAACAAGAAAAAGTGTAAGCCTATTGTTGAATCCAAATCTGAATCTACTCTCATCAAGCCTACAGATGTTAAAGTGTATGTTCCTCATTTTAAGAGGAATTGTAAAGAAGAAAAGGCTTGTTTTTCTAGGAAAGACAAAGGTAAAAGAATTACATGTTAAAAAACCAATGTCTAGATCTTGTTCTAAGTATTAAGGAAAATCTGAATATATTCCTACTTGTCACCTTTATGGTGTGGTTGATCACATTAGACCTAATTGTTTGTAGTTGAGATCTCAATTTGAAGTCAAAGCTAAACTGACTTCAAGAGAGCAAAGTAGACCTAAGTCCACTCATGTTTGTCACCACTGTGGTGTTCCTAGTCACACTCACCCTAGCTGTTTCAAGCTTCACCCTAAGAAGCAAGTGTCTAAATTGTCCAAGGTACATGATCCTATACCATTGGTTGAAGATTTATTAAAACCCTTAAGCTTTCTAACTTGGTTTCAAGGGAATGTTACTCCTCCCCATCCTTTCAAAGATTTGATAGGACTTGTGCCTCTTCATCTTCACAACTAAAGATTCGTGCTGCATGGTTGAGGAAGGATCCAAAGACTTATTGTCTTTATGTTTGTCCTCTATTTGTGTTAGGTTCTAAATATTTAAGAATAAATGTTTAGGTTAAATATTATGTAAGTTGGTAAATCGGGAACTAAAACATGTCTAGTTTAAGATTTTCTAAGTCTTAGAATTGTGTTAGATATTGCTCATGATAGTTCAAGTCAAGATTCAAGAATAGTAAAGCTATAGAGAGAAGAATTCAGAATCTGCAAGGCTCGACTAATTGAGAGACAGACTCAACCGATCTAGTATCAAATTCTACATAATTTTAATCAGGCCTAAAGCCCATGAAAACGTTTAGGGTTTGTTTCTAACACTACCTAGTATAAAAGGAAAACCCTAAATACCTTTCAAAAGTTCATGGAAGTCTTGTGAGTTATTCTTGTGAGATTTGTGAGGTTTCTGTAACCTTTTAACCCAACAAAAATCTATCGGAAAGAAGATCTATATTCAAGAATTGGTGGAATAATTTGCTGCATAAAAGATCAACAACTATTGATGATCAAAACCTTTTGAGTGGGATCTCAAAGTCACAAATGTGGGTGTTTGTGTGCAACAAATTCAGATAAAAAAGTCCATGGATTCGGAGCTGTGTGTGGTCATATGAGTAAGTACTACAAGAGGTAGCTTTAGATTTAGGAAAAATATATTGTAAAACTTTCATTCTATTATAGTGAATTTGTTGTCTTGAGGATAGTTTAGGTTAAATCCTTGTCAGATTTTTTTACCTTGAAACTGGACACTTTCATTGGTTTTCCTAAGTTATCATATCACTTGTCTTCTTTACTTTTCCACATTAAGTGATATGATTGTATGTGTTTAACCTAGATTTGAATATTAAACCTAAGTACTAACTTGGTTAATTAATTAGGTTAAACTATCTGAGTATATAGGGGTCTTAATATTACAACAAGTGGTATCAGAGAAGGTTAACTTTGGATGAGAGAGTTTGAATGTCAATAGAAAATGGCTGGAAAAGACATGCCACTCTTGTGGCTTAATGGACTGATGCTAAAAAAGAAGCAGCAAGCTTTAACAGTAAGGCTATGAAAGCGATGTTCAATGCTGTTTGAATAGAAGAATTCAAGTGGATTTCTAATGTAGCTAGAGATATCCCATACTTCTTGGAATATCCTATAAACTATGCATGAAGGCACTAAGGCAATAAAAATTAATAAACTGTAATAGTTGACCTTGTGGTTTGAGAGCATTAGAATGACAGATGATGAGACTTTTGATGAGTTTTATGCCAAACTGAATGACATAGTAAACTTTGCTTTTTAATTTGGGTGAAATTTATGAGTAGCCTAAGATAGTAAGGAAAATCTTAAGATTTTTAACTAAAGACTTTAGACACAAAGTCATTGCCATAACTGAAAGCAAGAATGCGGACACTATCCCTGTTGATGAACTTGTAGGATCCCTACAATTTTATGAGTCTAACCTACCAAAGACTAACAAGTTCAAATCTTTGGCCTTTAAATCTGTAGATGATGTTGATGAAGGCGTGTTTGATGATGAAATCACATCTACATAGAATACTTATCTTGCCAAACATTTTCAAAACTTTTTGAAAAACAATAATAGAAGGGCAAGAAATCAAAATGTTGCTAACCCTAAGAATGTGAAGAAGAATGAACAAACAAAAAAAAAAAAAAAATTCTTTAGAAAAATCCAAAGTTAAGTTTGTTCAATCTTCTTACAATTCTTTAGGTTAATAGTGTTTTGGTTGTCAAAGGCATAGTTGTTAGTATCGTAAGTGCTCATGAATCATACGTTATATAAACAAATGCTTTAAAATGAGATTTTTTGTTAAAATTTATACTTTCATTTGAATCTAACAAGTTGTTAGACTTGTGTTTAACACAAAATAATGATTACTTAATTTGGCCTAATAAATATTGAAAGCTCGAAAATGTGTTGAAAACACAAGAGCTGTTTAGATCTCCAAATTAAAATTATGACTCGATAGATTTTACACTAATTTAATACTAAGTGCGAAATAGTGTAAATGCGAGCGGATAAACAAACAAGCTACTCTAATCCATAATTAAGACAACACAGCAGTAAAATGGAATATAAAAGAGTAGGGAAGAAAGATGCAAATACAAGATAACACGTCGATGTGTTATCGAAGAGGAAACCAAAGAACTCGGTAAAAAACCTTTTTGCCGCCCTCCAAGTAGTAATTGATCCACTAGATAATCAGTTAGGATACATGGGTGAGAAAGAGACCCTCCAAGCCTAATCTACTTGATGTACCTAAGCCTTCCAATCTCCTACTCTAACAAGACTTCTCAGAACCGTATCTTGTCTAGCTCTTCGGATCCTGCAACAAGTTCCATGTTGCATCTGCTATCCTTGGCTTCTTCCAATGCTTCCCAGCAGCACCAAAACCTCATTTGACACTTTGAAAGAGTGTGGTAAGTGTTTGAACTATCAACCTCTCAATGGTATGGAAATAGAGAGGTAGGAAAATGTGCAAGCAATTGTGTGGAGAAATCTGGGTATAACAATCTCTAACTCTTAAAGTTTGTGGCTAGGGTTTTCTCTCAAAAGCACTCCTTAACATTTTTGGATAATATGGGTATATATAGTGTGGGTACAGAAAGTGTGTATCAGATAGTACAATTTGGCAAAACAGAATGTTTTGCGAGTGTCTTGTGGGAAGGCGTAACCCGTGAGCTACTCGCGAAACACAGTGACCTCCAGCTGTACTGACTCTTCGCATTCCAGTCATGTGCAGGGCATATGCATCACTTCGCGGGATGCTTAGTAACGAGCTACTTGTGAGAATTCTTCTGTCTTCAATTGCTTGAGTCTTCATACTCTCTCTCTCTCTCTAACACACAACCCTTACAATTAAATCTCATAATAAATACAGATTACAAAAGATTAAATAAAATTACAATCAAATTTGGCACGGAATAAAAGCCAATAAAAAACACATAGTTGTAAATTACAACTTTACAAATAACATATTCATAAGTCTTTTTTCCCTTCTCTTTCTCCTATAAAATTTGGACTACGCATTACACACTTCCAATTCACTTTAATATTTGCAAATTTATTTTCTATTCTATGAATAATATATTAATTGACAATATAATTTTTTTTTTGTCATTATTGTTATAAGTCCAAGAAACTATAATGCCAAGAAAATTTTCTTCTAATTATTAAAATAAAAAGAACAAGAAAAGATAGTACATGTTAATGACGATGAAGAAAATTTTAATGAAGAAATAAGTTTGCAAAATGATAAACATGATGATATCATTGACTTAGATGGGGTTTATTAGGCAATATATAATGAAAATAAATTATTATTTTTGGGTCATTTGTAATATATTATCACTTTTGAATTTAAGCAATTTGAATGTGTATGTTATAAACACATGCTAGTTTGATTTATTTAATTAGCTTATTAAATATTATTACATAAGTGATGAATAAATTAGTGATTAATTGAATATATTTAAAATTTATAATGAATATACCATTTATATATGTATATCTGTAATTTTTTATAAATTTTATTAAGTGTTTGTGTATCTTACGATACACAAAATGATATGATACACGATATAGAAAAATCAAAAATCGATACACGATACCATTCACGTTTTGACAACTATGGTCAAGGGTTTGGACATGTAAGATTTGAATGTCCCAAAAAATTGAGGTCAAAGGGTAAAGTTGTGGCTTTTACTCTTAGTGATGATGAAGAATCTAGTCACGAATCTAAAAGTGATCAAGAAGGAAATTTCATGGCTTTCATTGCTACTACTGTAGTTGGTGAATCTGTAATTATTGAATAGAACTCTTCTGATGGGGAACTCTCTGAGAATGCTAACTTGCAAGAGGCTTACAACATGCTATGCAAGATTTCAGCAAAAGATGCTATGAATGTTGATCTAAGGTTGAAAAAGATAGACACTCTTGAGCATAAAAAGAAAAATCTTTTGATCAAATTGTTTGATGCTAATGAACAATAATATTCCTTGTAACTTTCACTCCAATCATCAATCCAAGCTTTAGTAATCTTCCAACTTGAATACTTTCCAAAAATCTTCAGATATCGAGTCACTTTTGTTTAGGATTTAATTATCCAAAACCATTTGAGTTAGAATCCTACATAATTAGAAAGACATTTTCAATTATTATTGACAAAGTAATAACCATTGATACAAATAAACAAACAAAACTAATGAAGAAAGGCATAGAATAAATAATAAATGAGAATAAATATCAATTTGGGATTTGGGATACGCAATAAAACATAACGGGTAGATATATACGTACCAAGGTCTAGCATTACATATGCATGACTGATTCAACAATCCACTTACCTATACACCATTGGATATACAATAATGAGTCCTTGAGGGAGATTAGACAGATTTGATAAGATCAAATTTAACAAAGGACAGCACATTACAAACATTGTCATGACGACACCCAGGGTTAAACATTCATATACTTACTCTTCTATTCTAATGCTATGGGATTTTGTTACAATAACTGTCCACAAATACCATGCTAGTGATTTTGTTAATTTCATTCTTGTACTAATTTTTCATTGTTTATCAAATAGCTCGAGGGCACTTACATATAAACTAGATAGAGAAGAAAAAGATGAATAGAAATATAGTGAAATAAGCCTTTGTAGCATACCCTGATGAGTCATACTTAGTTGCAATGATTGTGTTTGTACAACCACCCTAACAGTCCAACAAAGCAAGTAATGAGATGATTAGGGAGAAGAAGGATTGAGCATGGTTTTTTTTTTTATTATTATTATTATTTTCTTTTGTTGAGAGGAAGAGTTTTAATCAATGACATCTATTTCTGATGATTTCCCTTTATCATCAGACCAAAATATCAATTGGTTTTTGGTATAGGCAATGATAGAATCTCAAATCTCTTATTCAACAATAAAAAAAAATTAGTAGCTTAGCTAACTAGACTCATGAAATAAAATGAATTTGAGTATTAAAACATCAAACAGTATGCAATTTGAGTTTAAAGTTTAACAATAGTTTGGTTTTTTGCTTTGCCATTTAAAATGGCTAAGTTAGCATTGTTATATTAGTAGCCTTTTATTATTGGTTGGGAATACTTGAAATGTGAAGGATTGAGATCCAATACAATAGCTAAAAGCTATTGCATTGTGCAATTAACCATTGTGTGTGAGAGAGTTAAAAAAATATAATTTAAAAATGAAATGGTAAAAAGTTGAAGGTTAAAAAAAAAATTATTTAAGGGTTGAGATATATATATATATTTTGAGATAATATAGACAAAAGACATAGGAAATAGGGAAGGAGAGAGTGGGAAGATAAGACTTACAACTAGGGGTGTTCGCGGTATGAGGTAGTGCGTTCTTGGATCATTTTTAGCACCGCACTTTGTGGTATGGGTTAGCCAAAATCATAACTGCACCACACCTCAATCATAACTATATTGTACCTTATTTTTGCGATCACATATGCGGTGCAGTGTGTAAGATGCGGTTTGAACAGTTTGAAGCTGATGTATTTTTCAAAATTTGGGTTATTTCTGCCCAACCCAAATTTGTTTTTTCCCCTTAGTTTGAGCCAAGTTTTAAACTATTGAGCTAGTTTTTCTTTATTTTATGTTGGCTTTCATAGTTAAAACTTTTTAGGATTACTAAACTTTTTGTTTTTGATTTGAAAACTAGGGCTATTAAACTATTAATAATATATTTAATATTTAAAAAATAAATATATTAATATATAGAGAGGTTGTGGTGCGGTGTGATTTGTGCGGTTTTTTTATTATAAAACTCCAAACTGTATTGCACCATGTAGTATGGTGTGGAACACTGTTACTTGTGTTGCAATGTGATTATGCCATTTTGAAGATAATTTTAGTGCGATTTTTATGATTTGTGCAATTTGCATGGTTTGGTAAATGCCCTTCCTTATAACACTAACACTTATAAAAGAGCTTAACATATTTAAGGGTTGGTATCAAAAATAACTTTTGCGACTTTTAATCCATGTCCTGATCTCGATCAAAACCAAATATCTGAACGGGTTGTTCTAGTGGGACTGGAAAATTTGGCACTTTTAACGCGTTTTCATAATTCCATGTTGATGTTAGCTGGGACCCAATACCCAATCTAGTTCCTCAAAAAAAAGCTATCAAATATCAAAGCTGATATCTGTGGCATTTCTAGTTCTTACTTCAGTTCAACTTATATACTTCTTCCATAATTACGCGCTACGTAGGGTAGTTCTTACTTCCTTAAACACAGGCTAAGGTTGTCTTTGTTTTGGCTTCAAATCACTTTTGGAAATGCTTTTTCGTAAATGCGAGTGTTTGGTTGCGCATGGAAAATAAATTTTCTCAAAATGCTTTTCAGTTGACCGTGTGTTGGGTGTAAAATCATTTCCGTTTTTATTTTACCTTCAAATCTCATTTTTTGGAAAACAGAGAGAGAGAGAGTGAGAGTGAGATTACGCGCGAGCGCAAAGAGAGAGAGAGAGAGAGGAAAAAGAGAAAGCCCATTGCCGGCGACCCAGAGCCTTCGTGCCACGAACCCACGAACCAATCTTCAACTTCGCCAATGAACCTAGAGCCCAGATCATGCCACGAACCTAGAGCCTTCGACCCAGAGCCTTTGACCCACCGATCTTCGACCCAGAGCCTTCGACCCACAAGCATTCAACCCACGAGCCTTTGACTTCACCGGAAACCCACAAACCGATCTCTCTCTCTGTGTGATTTTGATTTCTGTGTGATTTTGATTTTTGTTGTTGTTGTTGTGGTGGTGTGGGTGGTGGTGTTTTGGTGGTTTTCCTGTTGTGTGGTGGTGGTTTTTGTGTGAGTGGTGGTGGTGGTGGAAAATAGCATTTTCAGAATGTTACCAAATACATAAAAATATTTTCTAGAACAATTTTCATAATGCAACTAAACACTTGAAAATATTTTCCTTTCTCAAAAATAGCATTTCCAAAAAATATTTTACGGGAACCAAACACAACCCACAGCCTTAATGACCCGCCAACTGAAGCTTTGGATGCTTCTATCAAGTAGCTCTGATAGTCATAGAAATGAATTCTCAAAAAGGAGAGATTAATGAGATGAGTGATCAAAAAAGCATTGTCGGTTACCATGTTGGGAGAGTCAAAACAGTGACAGTGAAGAGAGCTAAAAGAATAATGAGTGCAAAGAAGCCGAGTTGCCGCTGCCATCTTCATCCTAGCCTTACGAGGTTAGTCTACAACACTTTGGTAACCTTACTCTTGTCTTTCAATTCAAAGGGTCTGTGTGTGAACGTGTACATTTTATGGAACAACATCTATACCCATGTAAATTCATCTGCTGCAAAATTGCACCAAACCCAACACCTTAGCTATCTCCGATGGCTTTCATAACAGTCTCGAACACCATTTTCAGTGATATGGAGGTATTTTGTAGTTATGAAATACATGAAGGAAATAGTAAAAGATATACCAGGCTTGGGTATTTTCAATCCACGAATGCTTTGGCAGAAATATGATATATTTTCTTCTTTGACTTTTTTTATTATTTTAAGTTCATTTTAAACATAACTGTATTTTTTTTTTCTTTCAATAAATAAACAAGTAAGTTAAAGAGGATCTGATTTTAGGGCGTAAGGTTAAAATGAGCATAAAGCAATCTTTAAAAGAAAAAGAAAATACAAGAATCTTAAACATTTTGAGCAATTAAGACTGATATTTGAAGTCAAAGATATAGTATCTATCTATCTATCTATATATTAATAAAATGATATTGTATAATAATTAGATAAAGTAAAAGCATATTTAAGTTCTTTAAAATGGTAGATGCGATTATTTTTCTTTTCTAATGATATAACGAAGCTCTCTAATATTGTTAGTTTTTTCCTTTTACATTTATTCATTGTTGATATATATTTTATTTTTTCTTCATTAACTCTATATGAAAACAATTGCCCCTTTCTTGTTGAAATATAAAATAAGAATAAATTAAAGAAGAGTCCGAGAAAGAAAAAGAGAAAGAGAAATAAAATCTAAGAGTTAAACATACTTATTTTATTTTATTCTTATATTCTTATATAAAAACTTAAATAAATAAGAAAGCTTTGTTCAATGATGTGGTATTATTGGTTTTGTGCAATTATTAATATTACTATTTTTGTACGTGCTAAACATGTGATATTTTTGTGCAATTATTAATAGTACTATTTTTGTAAGTTTTTTAGCTATTAAACTATAATAAGTCTAATTAATGACATATATTTTTTACAATTGTTCATATGACTTGTTATGATTAACGCATAATAAAAATAACGTCAATAATAAGTCATTTAAAATGATATTATTTTAATCACAATTTACATCCTGTGAAAAAAATTATCCATTACATTACTCTAAAAAAAAATATTTTCTTAAAAAATTCATAACTATTAACATGGAATGTTATAATTAGTGTTACAATAAAAATATTGTCATTGATGAATTCAAAAAACTGATTGATCACAAAATAGCCATATGCACACGTGAAAAATTAAAATGTTCACCTGTGAACATTATTGATTTTTCTAAATACTTATTCTAATGGTTTTATTGAGCCTATTCTGGCTATTTAGTTTTTGTAATATATCCTTCATTGCCAAAAAAGAAAAAAAAATTAAATTAACTTAAAATGTCATATATCCTAACTGCCTTTTGTTGAAATTATCTGAATAAGTGGGATCCACAGTTGTGGATTTTCCCTATTCACATTCGGTAGCCTTTTGATGCAGTAGATAACATTCCAAACCTTGGCCCAATAAGGTAAGTTACCTGTTGACTCCTCCTTTATTGGATCTAATCCAAATATTTTACAGTTGGGCTGAAGTTATCAACTCATGGGCTGAAGTTGCTAATTTTTAAGGCTTACTAAATTATTGGATTGTTGACTTAAGTTTGTCAAGAACTCACCCCATGTAGATTTTTTTTTTTTTTTTTTTTTTTTTTTTTTTTTTTTTTCATTTAAAAAAAATAAAACCCTAATAAAAACATGGCTTCTAAAGCACAATTGCTGCTTGCACAACCCAAAAGTTTAAAATTTTGGGTTATTTTTTCTTCCAATACTTGAATGTAAATTATATAAAAAGAAATAATTCTAAATATTGCATAACAATTACACGAGTCAAACTTTTCAAAAATCAGAAACTATGTTTTAAAGGCTAAAGCAAATAGAGTGTATCAACCGTGGAATAAATTTAGTAGTGTCACCCACTCACCATTACATGTGAGATTCTCTATGTAAATGGAGTTACTTGTGTAACAGTGATATAAATCTTTTTACGCAAAATGGGGGAGGCAACAGCATTTTATTGATTCAGTTGACCATTTATGAATTAAATTAAACGATTCATAGGTTTCTTTTAGTGGGAAGGAATTGTATTAAAGCAAAAATTAAGTACAAACTGATCTGCATCAAAAATCAAGGCCAGATGGCAATCAAGGCATGAGTGAGCACAAGCAATAAGAATGTTTAGAACTTTTGGATCTACTTGTACATTAATATTTAGGATGCCCCAGTTGAAACAAAGACATTGCATAGAGCTTGATTACGAATGCAACAACAACGCTCGGTAGATCCCAAGTTCCTAACTTGCCCCCTATTAATTACAAGTCATGCAAATGAGTGGAATAATAATATGTGATTTTTTATTTAATCATTTATTTATTTTTAAAGATGTAAGAACATGTGATTTTGAACATTTGTATGATTGCACACTTCCATTTTTATTTTATTTTAAAAAAAAATTAATTAGATACATAAAACTTGTGTTGCCTTACTTCTTCGCTTACTTTTTTTTTTTCTTTCTAATTTTTTGAATCAACTGGATCTAACCTTTTTATTTCAGCAAATGTGCAAGTAAGCAAGAGATCAATTCCTCCATTTCAAACCATGAGATCTTCATGTCTTTGAATCCATTGCTTCTTACTCTTCTCCAAGTGGATTATCACAATCACCCAGCAAATGTGTGGGGTTTCTTGGCTGGCACATGCTTGTAATTCTTGGCACTTGAATTGAAGATGAAAATCAATACTCGTTCGGAAAGTTACTCTCGCATCCTTGGCCATGTACTTCTCATCTCGGGAGCACTCTCTTCATTCTCATTTCTCACTAGTGTCAATCTTTCTCCCACGTTCATTTGGGTGGCTTCCTTTCATCATTTTACCTCTTACGATGGCACGTCCCTTGCTTGTGCAAGTTTGCCATTGGCTTTTACAAGTAATTCTGAAGGTAACTCATCAGGTTGGTAACTTCTTTGGTAGACTCATGGGATCCATCACAGTTCAGCAGCAACGTTTGCCAAATTAACAAGAGAATTTGCGACTCTGCATATGATATTCTATACCGAAAAAACATCATAACACATGCAGGAGTGACAATTATTGCAGCTATTACATTCTTTGTTTTACACAAACATGTACGAGATGAGTCTCAACTATAATGTCCACATACTTTAATGGACAATAGTTGAAACACTCAAATAAGTGCAGCTATCCAAATAATATCCATCATGTTTATTATACTTTAATCCATGTCTGAAGATGAATATCAATTGTGCCTGTTATTTAGTACTTTTTCCTCCTTCTTGTCAAGGATTAGAAAATTTCTTAATCCCACAAATCTTACACCCACGGTACCCTTTCCTTAGTACTAGGTCATAGACATAACGCTAATCTTCATATTCTTACTCTGAAAGATATATATGATACCCGAGACCAGATGGACAACTCAATTGAGTACCATGTAATTAATATGAATCTAGGCAGACTTTTAACTTATTAATTCTTCTAAAAACTCATGTAAATGATGATGGTGATATTAGTGCATAAGATTAAGATGAAACAAAAGAGGGTAAGCAATGGCAATTAGAGTATTTCAATGCTAAACACCAATGGCAATTATTGAGACTTTCCAGCAGAAAACATCTTTCGCCTCAATTTGACATAAGTTGAAAGAAGTGCCAAAGGCCTTCCACGATAAATAATGATGATCTAAATGAAAAACATCCTCAGCAACACTAGCAGGAAGAGAGAACCTGATTATCAAAAAAAAAAAAAAAAAAAAAAAAGGAAGAGAGAGAGAACCTAGTTCAAAGTTTATCTTAGTGACTACCAACTTGGTACATGGAATGCAATGAATGAACGGGGTCACTACAAGTATGTGAAAATAGCAAAATGGAATGGCAAAAATGATATAACAATATCCTACCAAGAAGAAAATCACAGCAACATTCTTAAAACCAAAGTGGACAAGCATGATCAAAAGTGCATAGGTAAAGTGAACATCTATAGAACTGGTGTTTCCTCCATTTTTATTTTTCAGTAGCTAGGTCCACAAAATGCTGTGAATACCTCCCAATCCTCAACTTCTGACTCCTCCTTACTTCACCATTTTTTGGAACCAAATCATCAGAGAGAAGATTCAGCAGAGTAGATTTTCTTGCTTCGCCAAACAATAGCAACAATCCACATTCTAAAAATTTGACCTAAAAAATTTGATAAGAAGTTGACCAAAAAACTCTGAGAATATCGGTATGAAATTGCCTCTTAAAATTTCTAATATTTTCGAAACTGTGTTTAAGGATGAATTTTAGTCCAAGGAGGGATCCCCTAGTCTTTAATTGGTGTGTAAGCTACAACGGACCCTTGATGGACCTATTTGGGCCAAGGGGCGGTGAGCCACGCTCCACATTTTTGTTAGGAATTTTTACTAATTTCTTACATTTTTTTTTTTTTTGGGTAATTACACTCCTTACCCTTCAGGTCTGGGGGAAGAAAACATCTCATTCCAAAATTGAGGGGAAAAAAAACACTTCGTTCCACCTTTGACATCCCAATTGACCAAACTTTGTTAAATTAATATGAGGTAATTACAGTTCACTTTCTTCAGGTTTGAGGAAATGATACTCCACTCAAAATTTGAAGGGAAAATACACTTCTCCCTTGACATCAAATTGACCAAACTTTGTAAGATTAGTGAAAGTTCAAAATGCGTGTAAAACACCTTTGAACGTTTATACCCCAAATTACAAAAAATCAATTCAAGCTTATTATCAAACAATTAATGTGTAGAACATGAACATAAGCCAAATATAGAATTGATAAACAATCTAAGCCAATTATAATCACATCCACAACAGAAAATAAAAGGCAAAGATAAAGGAAGAGAGATGTAAACACAAGGATAACACGTGATGTGTTATCGAAGAGGAAACCAAAGCCCTCGGCGTAAAACCTCTCCGCCGCCCTTTAAGTGGTAATAATCTACTAGAAAATGTAGTTGGGATACATGAACAACAATAGACCCTCCAAGCCTAATCTACCCAGGTACCTAAGCCATCCAAGCTTCCTGCTCCAACGAGGTTATATTGAACCTTTTTCTTTTCTAGCTTACCAGATTCTGCTACTAGACCATAGCATCAACCAATAGACATTGGTTCCTTCCAAACTGTTTTCCTTAGCACCAAATGTACCTTCTCACTGACGTGGGTGTGATGAGGTAAGGATTTGGTTAAGAACCTCTCAAGGATGTGTCAATGGAGAGGAAGAGAGTAGAGGAATTTGTAGAGTCTCTTAGATAAAGATTGGGGATGAGACAATCTTGTTTTTCTCTAGGGTTTCTCTCACAAAAGTTCTCTCTGGCAGCTCTATTGATTTCATGGGTATAAGGGTCTATATATAGTAGTGTGTGTTTGGAATACGAAGAGACAGTTTTTGCTAAACAGGATAACTTGGCGGCTTGGCCTCGCGGCTTGTCCAAGTCGTGAGTTCAAGTCGCGAGGTAACGGCCTAGCCAGCTTGGGAGTTTTGTTCTGTAGTGCGACAGCTGGCGCGACCCTTCAACTCCCCTGTGTGCTTCTTACGTGCCTGCAGTTGACTGCTTGCCCGTCGCGAGTTAGCCGCGAAACTCTGCTTCTTTGCACAAACTTGAGCTTTTCTTCACACTCTCTTTATACACTACCCTTATATGAATCTTACCTAAATACAGGGTTACTAAGTGCTAAATTACAAGCAAATTGACACGGAATAAAACCAACAAGATGGTTAATAAATTTCAACTTTACAATCTCCCCTTTTGGCTATTCCATGACAAAACCCTAAAACAAACTCTAGACTTAAAGTGTGAGATGGGAATAGTTGGAAAACTCACTCACACCTAACTCTAGAATTTGTGAAGCTTTTGAACCATAAGAAAAAAAAAAAAAAAACTCCTGAAACACAATAACACAATAAGTTCATTATATGTAGAAAACTTGTAATATATATGAAGCAAGCACAATGCGATTAAGCATAATGGAATAAAGTAATAAACCATGGGAAGACCAAAACAAGCAATCACTATAACCAAGTGATCACAATACTCATTCACACTTAGAATGAACATTCGGACATTCAAGCTGACAAACACAAGGCAAATCACTTGAATGACTAACACTCAACCAATGCACAGTACAAGAAGTATGTGCATCTAGGAAAAATCCTACAAGGGCACAAGAGTGACAGTACTTAGAAGAAAATACATAACATTTAGTCAAGTACTGATTTAGCAAAGCACACAGGCTGCATACAGCATGGTACAAACCACAAAGGCCTATAAGTGTGCATAAACAACCCTGAAAGCTTACAAAAGCAACATGGGTAGAAAGCATAAACAAAAACCTTAAAACCTACAAAGGTAGCAGGTACAAACCAACAACTTATACAGTAAGATATGCTGAATAAACAACATAATATATACTGTGTAACAACTGAAATAAAACTATCCAAGAGTTAAGAGTTTTAGCCAATACAAAAAAAAAAAAAAAAAAAAAAAAAAAAAAAAAACTGAAACCACTGAGTAACAAACCTATACTAACAACAGTTAACCAACACAATATAAAAGCTTCAAAGCTATAAACACAACATCAAAAAAAATGAAAGCTCCCCCTTAAGAACTGCCCCAAAAATTTTCTCTACTTTTGACCAGAATGGCCAAAGGGTCACTGCTCCTGGTTTGTGCGAAAGCTGTTAATTTTAGCTGAAAGAACATCAAGCTGATTTTGCATTGCTGTCATCCTCTTAGTATGCTGATTTTGAACCTCTCTGAGTATATCAAGCCTCTTTAGGATGATCTGAAAAGCATCAGGAGGTACAGCTGATGAAGTTGAGGCTCTACTCCTCTTTCTTCTGCTCCTGAGTGTGACTAATTGTTCTGCAGCTTTTGTTTCAGTCTCCATTTGATTCCCTTCTTCTTGGACATCCTCCCCTTCTTCACCTGGAAGACGACTTTGTATTCTTGTGAGAGTAAACTTGTTGATGGCTGACAAAGGCGCCATGGGACTAATATCCTGAGGGATAGCAACACCCTTTGCTCTGAAGATCCTCATGGGAAGACTAGGAAATATTAGCTTGGGTCTTGAGGTGGTTCTAGTCTCATCCACTATAGTATCAAAAATGTGAGAACTGATGTCAATGAAGGTTTTCTCCTTAAGTTCCATGAGAAAGATAGCTCTGACATTTGTCAGTGTAGTCATTTTTCTTATAGGATACAGGTTGTACATCATTACAGTGGTTAAACACCTCATGTTTTTAGGAAAATCAGAAGTTTTGATACATCTCTTTTCTATAACCCCACCAATTCTTTTCTGGAAAGTTTCTAAAGAAAGCATTTTGTCCTTGTAGTTAGTGAATTCATAATCTTCCAAACCCTCAAGCCCTAGAACCTTATCAATGTCATGAGCATCTAAGGTAAATTCCTTTCTTCTTACCCAACAACTCAATCTTCCTCCCTTATCACAGCATTTGCATAGAATTCTCTAATTAGAGGCTCACAAACAGGAGGTACGTCATTTAGCAATTTTTCCCAACCTTTACCCTCAAAACAACTTGGAATGAAGGTGTCCTTCAATTCCCTGAAATCAACAAATCTCTCCTGAATGATGGTTCCTCTTGAGAAAGAATCCATATATCTCTCAAAGTGTTGAATTGACCTAAATAGGTTAGGGTCCATTTTCAGGCTTTTGTCAGATTTCTTAGCAACAATCTTCTTCTTTGATGGAGATGCAGTCATCTGTAGACAAGCAGAAAAGGCCATAACACGACATAGTATAGAATAGGGAAATGCACACACATTAGTAACAAGTTAATTACACATATTAAGCACAGTTGATAATCAAAAATAGGATAGAACAGGTCAAACAGGTTTAATCTAAATGTATGCTATTAGAAAATAAATGGCATTGTAAAAAACATTCAGGTAATTTTGAACAAATGACAATGAGTCATGACCCATTGGTATGAACAGTGCAGAAAGGAAAACACATGCAGCAACACCTACAAGATATGGTGATTTAAAAATCAAAATAATGCTAACTACTAACACCAAAAGCATAACCAAACAGACAAACTTAGAACCACAATAAAAATTGCAGAAAACCACACATCCATATGCCTAAAAACAAACTGTCAAATATCAATGCTCAGACTAAAGACAAGCAACCAGATGTAAACTAATAACCCTAAACATACCATTGCAACAAGAGAAAATAACATCACACAATCATTCTCAACAATTTAGGCAAACCCATGTTCGAGCCCCTCAAAGCACAAACCAACAACATAACACCCAGATTCAAGAGAACAACAGTGAAATCATGATGAATGAAGTGAAGACAAGAAAACCCATACCTTTTTCTTGGTGTTTGATGAAGACATGATGCAGAATTTGAAAGCTTTTGCAAAAAGACACGGAGTGTTAAGAGAGGTGTTTTGGGAGGAAGATGAACAGTCACTAATATTCGAGGGAAAAACTGAAAACCAATTTAAAAAAAAAAAAAAAAAAAAAAAACTATCTTTAAAACGCAAAATTCGTGTTTTTCGCGACTGAATTAAGTCGCCAGTCAGTCGCCAGGATAAGCTGTGAAATACTGTAAGGCCAAGATTTCAAAAAAAAAAAAAAGACCTTCTAAGTGTTTTTCGCGACTAGAAGGTCTACCTGCGAGATAGTCGCCAGGGGAGCCGTTAAAATCTCTATGTACTCCTCACGACTGGACCTTCCACTCACGAAAAACTCGCCACATTGAGACGCGAAAACCACAAAAACTCAGATTTTTAAGAAATTTTCTAAGTCTTTTTCACGACTGTAGTCTTGACTCACCAGTTATCCGCGAAATATTTCAGAGTAAGCTCACGGCTTATGCATGCGACTGGACCTACCCGCGACTGAGTCGTCAAAATAGGGCAACACTGTTTTTGAAATTTTTAACAATTTTGTAAAAAACAAAACACTTTCCAAAAACAAACTAAAACACTCAAAAATACTTTTGTGTTTGATCAACAAAGATTGAGCTTGCGAAATCACATTTAAACATGTACAATCACGCAAATGAATATGACATTCATTGAACATAGACTTGTGTGTTGTGTGCGAATATCAAAAGTGAGATCATCCTTAGTCTAATGTGAAGTTTCAATGATCAATTCAATCAAGGCATACACAATTAGCACTAGATAATGTGACCCATCTCAATTATAGAAATGTGCATATATGACCTCCCGCAAAAACTTGAGTAAAATTCTTTGAAACTTTTCATTTGGCTCCATTTTCAACATATCATTTGATCTTTTTGAGGAAACATATCTCATTGTGAGATTGATGCCTGAAATTTTCAATATTTCAACTTGATGATTTAGCCTTTGACTTTTTGGGCGTCATAAATTTTATTTTGGTCGCTTTCCCTTTTTCCTAGTTAAATAGTAGTATATGCGACAGGCTTTTGTAGCTCAATATCTCTTTTCATTTGGAGATTTACATTTGGTGAGCTTTTTAATTAAAAGTAATAAAAATAAAAGTGGGAAGATATATAGACACAAGTCTATGCATGTCTCAAGATTAACAAAAGCATTCATTAATCATTTATGACAAGGTTGAAGATCTATTTACAACAGTCACATAGATTTCAGAATTTCTTCCACAATGATATGAGTGCATGAGAGACAAGCTAAGCTCATTAAATGCACAAAGCCATTAGTCCAAAGGTACGAGGCAAAACATACTTTGAGACAACCCTCAACAAAGTTGATCAAACTTTTAGATTTTCTACTCTTTATGTATTTTTGGATTTTTGACATAAAAGTAATGAAAGATTGATCAAATGCAATGTAAAAACATTTTAAACAGGAAACAAATGCATAAGCAACAAAACAAAACAAACAAAAGCATAAAGCAAACAACCAAACATATTCACAAGGCATAGGAAGAATTGATGCATGGACATGTTATGATGCTTATGCATGAGTACTCTTCGTCACCCACACATCACGTGCGTTTGGGGTGATATCCTTTAAGGATTGGGTATGAGAGTTTGGACTATCAAACTTTCGTGTGAAGCTTTCCAAGCAATTTGTGAAGGCACCAATCATCTTCATCATGTCATCATTCCGGGATCATGTTTTTGACTTCTTGATCGCTCACCACCCCAAGATCTCTCGTCATTTCTCCTTCCTCGTGATCGAGGAGCACTTGCATTGTTTAGTGCTCTCAGCTTATGGCAGTTGGGTATAGTATGTCCTTGCATTCCGCAATAGTGACAGAGATAGCTCGTTCTAGGACCCTGCTGTGATATTGGAAGTGATCTTTCTCTAGCTCCATATTTGAATTCTGACTAATTGCGGGACTTATTGAACACCCGTTGATCGACCACTTTCTTCTTCTTCTCACCCTTAACTTTCTTTGGAATATGTTCTTCCAAAATAGGCTCTTTTGCCTTTACAAACTTCACTTCTTTGACAACCTTGACTGATGAGCTACTCCTTCCGATGTAACTCAACCTGGACTTGTCTGAGGAAGGTTTTTGAGATAAAATAACATCTTCTAACTTCTAGGAGGAGACTCTCTCTATCTTGGCATGAGCTTGCACTACCTCTTGCTCAAGAAATCTCACTTTTGTGTAAGCTTCTAATAGCTCATCATTTAGTGTTTCAATTTCACACTTCGCCTCCTTCTATCGTGCTAGAAAACTTTTGTAATCTTCCTCAGCTCTCTTAATCTTCTTAATGGCTGCATTAGCTACCTTAGCATATTCACCGGTCTTCTCAAGGAGTGAGTTGTAAGTCTCTTGCAATTTCACTACTTCTCCAACTTTCTCATCTTCAAACTCCTCAACTATTCCAAAAGACTCTAAATTAGAATGCTCTCCAAGCTCCTTTACAAGTGTACCCAAATCATTTGAGGACTCCACATGTGCAATGGTCATGAATGCAGAGTAGTTTCCTTCTCCATCATAACTCTCTTCAGAATCAGAACTCGAAGAGTCTGTATCACTCAGCATTATGGCATACGCCTTGCCTTTCCCTCTCAAGAAATTGGGACACTCCTTCTTGAGATGTTCATGGCCATTGCATTCATAACACACTTGAAGCGGAGCTATTTCAAGTTAGAGCTCAATTGGAGAGGACTTTAAGTGCGAAACTTGACGAGATACTCAACATTTAGAAATCTGCTTCAGATCGAACAGGTTTAGGGTATGGTCTTTCTTCCTCTAATATTGCTTCTACTAGTACTACTGTTTTGTTCCTGCTGCTAATAATATCAAAATTGAGAACAATGTTGTTAAAAATGAATTAGTTAGTAAGAACTTAGACAAGGATAAATCTATCTTAGGAGCACCTCCTAAGCAGGATAAGAAAGATGTTAAAAATCCTAGGGCTAAGAAGGCTAATTCTCAAAAGTCTAAACAGAAGAAGCAATATCTCTATCATCATTGTGGAGTTGTCGGTCATACTCGACCAAATTACTATAAGTGACTAGCCATTCAATAGAGCAATGGTATGATAGCATCTGGAAGCCAGAATCAGCTTCAATCCTCTCTTGCTCTCCTTGGAAATCTTCTTAAAACCCTCATGTTCCTTTCAAACTTGAACGGTTTCAATTCTTCCCCCTCAACGTCGATTTAAGGGTTTAATTAAAGGAAAACTTCTTCCAAGGTATGGAAGGAAAAGGGTCCCAAGTGATTCTATCACTTTCTTCTCTCTCTTTTTGTTTATGTTTTTGTATAACTTGTGTATTTTGCTTTACTGTTTTGAGTCAGTCTAGTTTTTATGCTTTTCTTTGTTTAATATATTTTTGTTTGTTTGTTTTCAATTTTGTTTATTTTGTTTTTGATATAAAATAAAATAAAAAATTTGAAAAATCAGAAAATACAAAAACAGTGTGTGTTATATGTACATTGGTACTTATGTACCTTGGATGGCCATTGAAACAAAATTTTCTAAATTTTGTATCTTTTGTAACTTAGATGAGCATCTCTATGCACAACTAAGTAAGTGAGCTTTGTAACTCTTGTTTGTGATGAGTAAAATTAAGTTATCTCCTGTACTTAACACTTATATTACTTTTTTCTCTTTTTTTTTTCTTTTTCCGAGAAGGACTAAAAAATCTTAAGAGAAAAGCATAAATAATCATCTCACTACTATTGCCCACCAATCATGAAATGACATATGTATGCTTTGGTATAGTAAAAGTGCAATGTCAATGACATTTGTGTGCTTGAGCATAGCAAAATTAGAATGTCAAATATCATTGGGTATTTATTTTCTATCTCTTATATGCCCATGCATGATATGTTTATTAAAAAGAAAAATATGCAAAGAAAAATAAAAAGAAAAAAATGTCAAAATGCTTTAAATATGATTGCTAGCGTGTATTTAAGGAGATGTGGGAGTTATAGGATGTACCTCGAAAGTGATAGTCCTATTAAACAGTTATGATTTTGTGTGAGTTAAAGTGATTTTATCATATCTCAAATCGCCATAACATGTATATACTCATGCAATCTTGTGATATTTTTCACACACAACACGCAATATTCTTTGCTACTCCTGATACATGTGCAGGTACAATATGATTTGGCCATCACAAGGTTTGCATGTGCTGATTTATGCTCACTAAACTATCTTGACTTATTTTTGAAATATAAAATTAGTTAGACTTGTTTAGTTTGTGTGTGTGTTTTTGAGATCTATGTGCTTAAAATTATTGTTGAGAGATGATTTTGAGAGCTTAATATGTTAATTGGATCATTGGTTGAGTTGCATGTTGGATTGCATTCATGTCTATTTTTTCTCTTCTTGAAAAACTATTTTTAAAGGCTAGCTCGGCAGCTCCTTGACACCTAGCTATCTATCGAGCTTCTTAAGCTTTTTCTTATTGCAATCTCGACAGCTTCTCAACACCTGGTGGATCGATTGAGAAAGTTTCTGACCTCTCAATATAGCTTCTCAACAGTTGGTGGATCGATTGAGCATCTGTTCTTATGTCTGATACTTTGTTACTCAATACTTTCTCGACAGCTACATCTATCGATGGCTAGTTTCTCGACAATTGTCTCAATACCTGGGTCAACACTTCTCGACACCTTTATCTGTCGAGATTTACCGAGGTTCTATAAATAGGTTCTTCGTGATTCCCTTCTCATTTTTCTCGATCTTTCTCTTGGCAAAAGTGTTTTTTCACCTCTCTACTCACTCTCACTCTCTCTCTCTCTCTCTCTCTCTCTCTCTCTCTCTCTCTCTCTCTCTCTCTCTCTCTCTCTCCCTCCAAACCTCTTTCCCAAGTGATTCTCGAGCTTAATCAAGTTTTTCATCACTTGGTATGTCTTTAATCCCTCATTTTCATGCATTTCATTCTTTAAAACCTAAGTTTTTGGGTTTTTTTTGCAAAATTTTGGGTTTTTCAAAATCAAAGAGGTTTTTGTGAAATTTTTGGAATGGGTTTTGAAGATTTAATCCTAAAAACTTCATGCATTGCATTTCATATGCATTATAACTGTATTTTCATGCATTTAGTTGTGTACTATATATGTTGAACAGTTTGTGTGCTGGTAGGATTGGATTGAGTTGGACCCATGATGCAATTTCTTTTGCATGTCACATGTTCATGCATTTCCCATACATACATACTCTCTTTTCAATATACTTTCTATATTTGAAATGTTTTGGAGCTTTTCTGATTGTCTTTCTCTCTCCTTCTCTTTTCTATTTATGTTAGTTGTGTCTATGGCACCTAAACGTAAGTCTGCTCCGTCCCGAAACCCTTTTTGTTTTGGGACGTCCACTTCATCTGATCCTACTCCATCACATATTCGGTTCCATGATGAGGATGCCCGAAAGGCTTTCTCGAAGAACTTTTCTTAACGAGGCATTCATTCTAAATGCCAAGTCATTCTGGCAGACTTTGTCGACACCGACCTTCCCGATGTCATTCACAATCAGGGATGGGAGTCATTATGTGATATCCTGGTCACCTATCCTTCTCTACTTATACAAGAGTTTTACTCTAATATGCATGGAATTGATCTTTTAGTACCTCACTTCTTCACTCGCGTTCGAGGTACGTGCTTTCTTGTCACACCGCAACTTGTTACGGTTGTACTTCAGGTTCCTAGGGTAGAGTTTCCTGACTATCCTAGTTGTGAGTGTTTGAGGACTATGTCCAAAGATGAATTCATGTCTACTTTTTGCAAGCGCCCTTATCATTTTGGTGATCGTTAGTTTACACCATGTAAGCCTTTTGCTAAAGGTCCTAGATTCTTGAACATGGTGATGACTTTTGTTTTGCACCCACTCTCTCACTATAACTCCATCATAGAGTCTCATGCTCAGTTTTTGTTATCCTTTCTTGAGCATCTTACTATAGATTTTCCTTTACGTTTCATTCTTTCCATTATAGAAGTTCATCATGATTCGGCATCCCGTGATAAGCTCATCACGAGGATTTTATGCCATTTTTTTGTCCCTTTTCCGATGTCCGACCATTTCACTCAATTTTGTGCCATAGACGCCGCTACCGTTAAATATAGTCAGGTGCAGTTTAGGTCACAACAGTCGGATTCAGCAGCTCCTCCCTTCTGTTTGGCTCCATCTCATTCTGCTCCATCCACATCCACTCCCTCCTCTTCTACAAGCGATGTGTCACTCAGAGACATCAGGTGAATGTTCGTGTTGGCCGTATTGCTAGGCGACAGGTGATCATAGGTGGTTAGGCACCTGAGGCTTCTCCTCCACCTCCTTATGTGGCTTTTAATTCTGTGGCTAAGGAGGATGATGATGATGATGGTGATGACGATGAAGCTTCTGATGATGATGATGATAGATATGCTAGCTCTATCGATGAAATGTCTACTTGACACTCAACACTTTGTCATTTGTGACAAAAACGGGGAATAGTTTTGGGTTATATGAGAGTAGTCATTCTTAGAGGGAAAGTTAGTATAGGACCATTTTGTTATGGGGAGTGTTGATATTTTGAGGGATGTAGTGAGGATTATTTGTATCCTTTTCTTTTCTCTACTTTAGATACATTTACTCTTGTACATTGGGTCTTATGACCATTTATTAACATACATTGTTCTTATTTTCTTTATATCTTGATGCATGTTTCTTTCACCTACCCTTACATGTGTTGTTTCTTTTCTCTCTTTATGCACATGCTTCTTATTACTTGTATGCAATCTATTATTTTTGTTTTACACAAAGATGCCTTGATGAGTTTTGTTTAGAGTGTTTAAAAAATACAGGTTGTCAAAGTCTACTTGCCATAAACTCTCTTCTTACAAAGTTTTTCGAGAGTTTGAGTTAGGATAGATTTTATTGTATTCAACAAGTGGATATAAGTTGAGTGATTTCTAACTTCTCTCACATCTCATTTGTTTATTGTGGTTTTGTCGCAGATTGCCAAAGGGGGAGATTGTTAGGGCATATGTGATTCACTTGCTAGGAACATATGTCACTATTTTATGTAATTAGCTAATCCCTTGACAAAACGCACTTTATTTGTATTTGTGTAGATCTAGGTGTTTTAATACTTCAAGAAATAAGGTTTCAAGATCAAGTGTTAAAGCCATTCAAGTCTGTCCAAGAAACAGGCTGAATAGTGCAAATTCATTAAAGCTCGACAGCTGCATCTTTCAAGCTTAAGAAAACTATTCAACCCGTGTGCTCGACAACACCTATCTATCGAGATTTAAGAATTTTAGAATTCTGATATGATTTTCTTAGGATCCGTGAATGTGTCCTTGGACCTTCTTTTCTCCTAACCCTAGACATATAAAAGAATTATTTTAAAGACCATCAAAGTGTTCACAAGTTGCACAAGTGTTGAGCAAAGTTTGTTTAAGCAAATTGTGATCGGAGATAGAGTTTTGCCCTAATTCATCTCTTCTGAAGAAGTTGATGTGTATGTGCACCACAGGGTTTTGTAACCAACTATCTTCTTGATCTTCATCATGGATGAACTGAAGAACTTTGAAACCAACAACCTTCTTTAGTTGGTGATTGAAGTCGCGTACTGGGGTCCGTGCAATTGGTTAGTCATGTACTGGAAGCCGTGCATCAAAAGGAGAAATTGTCATTATAGAACAAGTCCAATTGGGTATTGAGGTAAAGGTTCCACTGTAGGTTGGTATAAGGTACTGGGATTCTTTTACTTGTAACCGCTTGTTGTGATAATAGTTGAATTTCGGGAGTGGTGACTTTAAAATCACCCAGTGGGGTTTTTGCCATGTAGGTTTTCCCTATTCGTAAACAAATCACTGCGTCAATTTATTTTCTGCTACATAATTAGTTTAATTAGTGATTAAACTTGGCTAATTAGTTAATTAATTCATCACAAGGGGTCAATACGTTTTTGACCTATCAGAATTATCCACCAACATCAAGGTTAGGAAACAACATCCATTAGTAAAATAGTTTATATAGTAAACTGAGTCTTAAATCTACTATTATCTCATGTAATACTTAATAACATGACCACATGCATCTCCAAATTTATGGATTCTTCTAATTTGGATTTTGTCACACGAACTTCTCCCTTATGACTCTAAGAACCTCTTTAAAATTTAATCTACACTAAAAATCTTGGGATGGGTCTATGGATTCAAACTTGATTCATACTATGGCAATAGCAACAACGTATTCATTCTTCTCTATTTGCTTGTGAAACCAAAGGTTGAATGGGTGGAGGTTACCATTTTCTCTCTACATCTTTTTAAAAGTCATCCTTAATGGGCCTCTATATAGGCTCTCTATTAGGGTTACAAAACTTAGTGTATAACCAACTTGAAGTAAAATGCACCATATCCAAAACTGAAATTGTAATTCTCGGTAGATCGACAACTTATCTCGATAGATCGAGATACGTATTGAGAAGTCAAAACTTCTCTTTCCTTGAGCTAAACTTGGGTCTTTGTCTTGAACTTGAAAATACACCTTTTGACTCAACAAAACTTACAATTTTCATGTTTCCTTTACATTCTTGTGACATTTATGTCCAATAAGTTAAGTGTTTTCAAACTTTGACAAATTTGAGCTAATTTACATTTAAAAAAACATAGACAAACATCATAAAAATAAACAATTCATACTTACATGCTAATTCACAAATCCAATGTCTAAATACACCTAGAAACTCTTATGATGTTTGTCCCATGGTTTTTTACTATAAAGAAAATGAGTCTTTTCATGTAAATTTGTGTGTTTTTGTGTGTGATTGTTATTTTACCTTGGTGTGATTTTGGTGATTATAATTTTTAGTTATTGATTTATATTGTTAACTTATTTTCTTAAGTCACACCAAACTAGATATGGGTACCCGATAAAAATACCCTAGTTATTAATTGGAGGCAAGCCCGAACCATATATATTTTAGGAAATTTTGCCACGGCTCTCTCAGTCCTGGACTGATATGATATCCTTTCAATAATTAAATAGGAGTACATTACAATGTATTTTACTTACGAACCCACATATATAACATTATTGACATTTGAAAGGATGTGGAAAATGGGTATTCCAATGCCTACGTTAAAATTGGAAGCTCTTTTTATGGATGATGTCGCATGGAGAGAGAGTGTGTGTACAGTATAGCAATAAGTGGCTAACACAAAAGTCTCTGATAGCACATACTCTTGTCTAAACTCAATGCAACAGCAGATCCCCAAGTCTGTAATTGCAATACCATCTTCAGCATGATAACCCCAGTCTTCTTGCAGGCTTTTGCGGAGAAGAGACCACTGTGGTTTAAATTCCTTCTTGGCCCAAACATGCAGTAGACGGTCCAATACTTGAAATAAAATGTGTGATGATTCATAATTCGATACGATACCCAAAATAGACTCCAATTTCAATATATTGGGTTTAAGGGTAAAAACTAGTTCAAACACCCTTATATACACTCGCGCACATAAATCGTGATTTGACAGTTATATGTACTAAACACCAACCTTGAGTTTAAGTAGTCTAATTGGAATAGCCACCATTAACTGAATTCATAACTTTGACTGAAGGTCATACCTGGCTGCTTACTCTATTAAAAAATAATAAATAAATAAAATAAAATAAATCTCATGCAGGAACTGACAGCTTCATGTTTTTTTCCCTTTCTTTCCACGTTTTCCTGCATAATGCATTGCATATTCTGTAATATTGATACAGACCCAAATGATCTGAATGCATGAGGACTGTATACAGTGTATTAGCTAGGGGGGTAAAAACAAAAGTTCCAACATCTTTAGCCATGCACTAATGCTATTCCCTTCCACACGGCTCTCCCAGTCTTGGACAGCAGGCCATATTAGAAATTTAGAAGAACGGTTGAAAGAAACCCACATATTGAGTCCGTTTGAATTGAACTTATTATTGCTGAAACTGAAAATTAAAAACTGAAAACTGAAAATACTGTAGTAAAATAATTTTTAAATGTGTAAATAGTACCGTGGGACCTATTTTTAATATTTTTTAGTACATAAACAGTGTCAAATAGTGTATGAACAATACTTTTTGTTTCTATGCAGTAAAATCATGTGATTTTACTATTCACTTTTTGGGAAAAAAAAAGAAAAAGAAAAATGCAAAACGCAAAACGTTGGACTCAGCCCGTCACATATTAGGTCAAAAAAGAATCTCTTTTTGTGGATGACTTTACGGAGAGAAGAAAACTCATCCATACATGTATAGAACCACATTTTCATATAGCGTGGAAGAAGTGTATCCCACGCCATATCTTGTCCTTTGACTGCTCTGTGAAACCAGTTCAGCTCTCTACAGCCAGTGAACCAATGAAAATTACCCCTCCTGCAAAAAGAATAGTTTTTACACGCTTTGAATGAGGTCACAGGTAAAAAAGTAGAAAGTTTTAGGTACAAGGCAATTTTATTTCTAGTGAACAAGTATTAGATTCACAGTATTAGGTCCAGGTGCATTTGTGCTGGCAAACTATGTCAAAGTGTAAGTCTTGTTGTGCCTTGGAATTGTAATTTCAATATCAAGACAAAGATACAAGATCAGCTCAAGGAAAGAAGTATACTCCAATTGCAACCACAATAACTTTTAATAGCAACCTCGATCTATCGAGCTATGGAACTTGATTTTCTTTAAGTTGGCTAAACACTTGGATTTTTAGCCCTACTTGTCACGGCTTAAAAAATGGCATTATAAGTTGACCTAACAAAGGTTTTCAAAGGAAAGAGAGTTGCTGCTATTTAGATATCCTACCAGATACTTACTGCTACAAAGAAAATCTTTAAGAGATTCTTGGAATCAGACGTAAGTTTTAGTCATGGAAGGGATCTATAGTGGAAGAGTTCAACAAGGTTGAAGCTTTATGAAGTCACAGTCGTAACTTCTACTAGAGGTAGCAAATTAGAATAAGGATTAATTCAACTTGTAAACTTCGATTTCACTAGTGAATTCTTACGTTAAGGGTAAGCATTACATTCTCCATATTGTTGTCTTATTTACTATTCCTTCAGTTACCGCAATATTGATTTTGTGAAATTTTTGATCGAGATTGAATCTAGATAATATAATAAATTAATTAACTAGATTGGCATTAATTTGGTTAAAATATTGGTAGGTTAAGATAGTTTGATCCTGGTTAATTAAATGCAGAGAAAATTAAATTGACACGGTGATTTGTTAACAAATGTGGAAAATCTTTCGAAAGGCAAAAGCCCTATTGGGTGAATTCAAGGTCATCACTCTCAAGAATCCACTAATCAATAATCAAATAGTTACAAGTATAAAGAATCTTACCACAACCCTGGTCTATCTCAAAATACTAACTTACAGTTGAAACTTCGCTCTAATACCCAATTGGACTTGATCTTATAGTAGCCTTCTTTCCTTTGATGCACAAATCTCCAATATGTGACTAACTCGTTTGCATGGATCCTAGTACATGACTAAATACAGGAACTTGAATGATTGTTGTTAATTGCAAAGTTCTTTACTTTATCAACAATAAAAATCAGGAAACACTTGGTTACAAAACCATATGGCGTACAAACGCAGTAACGACTCACTAAGAAAATTAAATTCTTAGTCTCTATATCTATGTATGACAGTTTTTAAAATCATAAAATCGTAAATCTCGATAAATCGAGCTTGTGTCAAGATATGTGTTGAGCTTCCCATTTAGTTATGATAGCCGCTATTTGTCGAGCTATGTGTCAAGCGTTAATAAAACAGTTTGTCTTCACTTGTTTCTTGGATCAATTTTCATGCCTTTAAAACTAACACTTGATATGTTTGAACAACATATTTTTTGATGTATTAAACCCAATTTAAATCTGCCCAAATACATGTAAAGTGTATTTTATCAAATGATTGACTAATTACATATAAAATATGACCCTAACAAATATATCAACCAAGTTCTAAACTTTCTAACAAAAACTAATGGCCTAGCCAAAGGGAAAAACATTGTGATCAAGGCTTTACCACCAACCCTAGGGAAAAATTTACTATTAAAATCAAAGTTCTTACAAAAATAAATTAACCCTAACTTCTATTTGCTACCTCTAATAGTGATTTACTCACTTGACAACACGTAAGACTAACCCAATTAAACTCTTTTATTATGGATTCCTCCAATAGGAATTTCTCACTTGTGACTTCAAGGACCACCTATAAGATTTCATAGTAACATGACTGTGTTAATGTACCGTGGTTTTAACTTGATCATAAGTTGACAACATATTGATCTTTATATTCACTTTGGAGTTTCGAGTCTCTAGTATATTGGTGAATTGAGAGGAGTTTGATATAAAAACTCGAGATACACGAATTGAGAGGAGTTTGATATACTTTGTAGTCTGGGTTCGAATTCCAAAACATGAGCCAACTTAGGAGGCTTGATTAAAATTCAGAACTTGCAAAACTTAGTCGATTGAGACTCAATCAAGAATTTGTCCAAGCACAGCTTGGTCAATCGAGGGTGTATCAAGAAGACATAAGCTCAAGGAAGTCAATACCATTTCCTATCCACTGATATTTTTTGTTCCAAAACTCACTTCAGTACAAAAAGACCCCTTGTTTCGTCTTGCTGTAAATACCAGACCATTTCGAAAGGTACCCGTCATTTCGGCCATTCTGGACAAAAAATGTATTTCAGTCCGAAATGGTTTCTTTTGCAATTTTTTCATTTGAACCCCAAAAAAAAAAAAAAAAAAAAACAAAACAAAACAAAACAAAACAAACAAATCATGAACCAGAGGTTAACAGAGGTGTGGTGGTGGACCTAGTGGCGTTGCTTTAGTTGGGCTGAATGGAACTGAAGCTTGGTTGGACAGATCATCATTTTATGGAAGAAATAAAGAGAGAAAAGTTGAATAAGATTCTATTTGAATACCGCTTATTGCTGAAAATTGAAAATACTGTAGTAAAAAAATTTTTAAATGTGTAAATAGTACCGTAAAATCCAGTTTTAAAGTTTTTTTTATTAAATAAAATACTTGCGGGTTCCGTAAATAATGCATGAGACCCACTAAAAAAAGCTCTTCCGTTGGAAAATGCACAAAACACATTTTCCAAACAAAGGCTAAATGAAGAAGGAGATAAGGAGAAAAAGTGTGGCTGAGGGATAAGGAGTAGAGTTATTGTCCGTACTTATATTTATTTTATCTTATTTTTTAAGTCTTAGATAATGTTAGACTGATATGATATGTTGGACTTGGGCCATTTTTATTGGGTATGTTGAAAGTAAACATATAGGTTGGATATAAATATAATAACTATATACACACTTTTAACTCAATGCATAAATGGTATATATGTATTAGCGGTAATTTCGAAACGGTACACCGGTATTAATCGGTACTGAAATATTTCATTTTTTTTATCAAACCGAAACATCTTTCGGTATACGGTATTGACTCCCTTGCATAAACTTCTCTTTTCTTGAGCTGACTTTAGAATTTGTCCTAATCTTGAATATACAACTATTTGACACATACAATTATTTGTTTAAAGAGTTTCAACTTGTAGCATCTATTTCTAATAATAACTCTTTATTATTAGATCAAGACACTAATTAATTTTTGGTGTAGGTGAAAATTGAATCACAAATTTCTTATACAATCATTAGAGATTTTATCAGTTAAGTTAACTGAAATCCACAATATCTCACAAACTAAGAAAGTATTTTTAATTAAGTACTCTTTTTTAGCCTCCTTGAACCGCTTGAAGTTTTTTATAGGTAAAATTGATAGATTTCTTATTAATATTTCTGAATTTAGGAAAAAAGAAGAGAGCGGCGCGCGTTGGGTCAAGGGGGGCCATCCATAGTCCCAACGTGGGTCCATCCCGTACCATGGACTAAATTGTTGTCGTCAACACTAATAAAGTCCAGAATTTATTACAGTGACAAGAAATTTCCACATTGATGGATCACCATGGCCTATATAGATAGAGGTTTTCAGTGATAGCTTATTCCTTTAATGCTAACAAATGCTAAGCAAATTCTATCCAAAAAAAAAAAAAATACTAAGGAAATTTACACTATACAGCAACACTTAAGTTGTGAGAGAAATGAAAGGGTCAGGGAGAGGTGGTGAGGTAAGAGATGCTCGGAAAGTCCCAGTACGCAAGTTTAGAGTCCGAAGAGTTGTTGTACCGAGGGTGTATACCTATAAAACAAAGACACGTAGCTTTCAGCCTCATCACCATAACCAAGCAAGGATAGGGTAAAACATTCTCTCACTTCTTTTGTTGGTTTACACAAACAATCTACACATTGTGTATTGCTGTTATATCAAAACACCCCAAGAAAAAGGAGGCTGAATAATAATGTAATAATAGGCCAGGTATGATTGTATGATTTTCTAAGGCCAAAAATACAACTTTTTTATGTGAACATGTAACAATTATTTTCTCCAAACTATCTATGATAGAAATATTGGAACTTTCTTTTGACTTTTCTGTTATATTTATAATTGTGACAATTAGATATGCTTACTGTGGTTTTTGTTCATTTTTAAGTAGTATTACCTATCATTTTTGATCATGTTCTTTGTTTATATTGTGGGAAGTGAGCAAGACTTCATATCCTCTGCCCCAAGCCACGTGATCTTTAATTTCATTATACAATCACTGATTGGCCTCATCCAAGTGGAGTATCAAAGCAAAAGTCAGTCACCATTTCACACACACCCCATTAGCATGAGGACTTTCTTTGCGGCAATCAGCATCTACAGCATGGGACTTGCAACTAAAATGGAACTCCAAACTCGTAGCATATGCTACTCTAAAATTCTCAGCCATGTCATTCTCATTTCTGGAGTTCTTTCTTCAGCCTCCCTAGCATCAACTTTACTTCCTCACGTACTTATCATATCGGTTATCTTACCTATAATGTTAACATATATACTATATATACCATATAAACATATGTATAGATGGATTGTGAGAGCAAATTCTCAAGTATGTAAAATCTTTAGTAGGTTTCTGGGTTGCTATATCATGCAGCAACAAGATTTGCCCATGTAACTCTCTCTTATTTTCCATGCAAAGATGGCCTTTTGGCGGCGACAGAATTTCCTCTACTATTACCAGAATAAAAGAATCCAGTCAATTTGTAGCAAGGATGTCACCACGGAAATCCTTGTTGTTTATCTTCTTAAAGATTGTTATATGAAAAGAGCTCTTGTGCTGAAAGACTTTGCTTAAGATTCTATTGATCAATAAGACCATTTCTTTCATATAAAATCTTGATTGAGCTTCTACGTTCATATGTTATATATGATTGAGCTTCTACCTTTTCTTCGTTTCTCCTCTTCTTGTCTTGTATTCTTGATTGAGCTTCTACGTTTATATATTATATATGATTCCATATAATTTAAAAATTTTCCTTCAAAATACTTCAACTCAGAAAGTACTAAAACTGTACTGCTTTTAAAACAATGAAAAGACTACCCTCAACATTTGACCTATTAGGCTCTACTTGAGAGTTCATAAGAGAATAAAATGGAATGGAATGAAATGATCATAAGAGAATAGAAAAGAATGGAATTGAATGAAATATATTTAAGTAAGGGAAACAAATGGAATAGAATGGAATTAAGTAACATTGATTGGATGTTTTAAAATAAATGAATAGAAAGGAATGAAAATGAATGAAATGTGTAAAGTTGTGATTTACAACTATGTGTTTTGTTGGCTTATATTCCGTGCCAAATTTGATTGTAATTAATATCAATTGTTTATACCTTGTATTAGGTGTGGGAATTGATGTAAGGGGTGTGTGATAGAGAGTGTGTGAAGACTCAAGCAAATTGGAAGCTGATGGAATCTTGCGGGTATGTCGCGACTAAGCTTCCCGCGAAGTGAGGCATGTGCCCTGCACATGCTGGAATGCGAAGAGTCAGTCCAGGTGGAGACAGCTGTCTCTCGCGAGTATCTCGCGGGTAAGGCCTTCCTGCAAGACACCCGCGAGACAAGCTGTTCTGCCAGCCTGTACTGAATGACTCACACATTTTGCACCTATCCTATATAAACCCCCATTACCCACAAATGTTGAGGAATGCTTTTAGAGAGAAAACCCTAGCCAAACACATTTGCAATTAGAGATTGTCATCCCCACCTTTCTCTATACACTTGCTTGTGGTATCTCCTCAACCATTCCCTCTCCATTTTCCATACCATTGAGAGGTTGATAACCCAAACACTTACCACACCCTTTGAGAGTGTTGAGTGACGTTTTGGTGCTGCTGGGAAGCATTGGAAGAAGCCTGGAATGGCAGATGCAACATGGAGCTTGTTGCGGGATCCGGAGAGCTAGACAAGACACGGTTCCGAGAAGCCTTGTTGGAGTAGGAGCTTGGAGGGCTTAGGTACATCGGGTAGATTAGGCTTGGAGGGTCTCTTGCTTACTCATGTATCCCAACTGATTGTCTAGTGGATCGATTTCCGCTTGGAGGGCGGCGGAGAGGTTTTTCGCCGAGTTCTTCGGTTTCCTCTTCGAGAACACGTTTCGGTGTTTTCTGTGTTTGCATCTTTCTTCCCTACTCTTGTTTATTCCATTATACTGCTGTGTTGCTTAATTTATGGATTAGAGTAGCTTACTTGTTCATCCGCTCACTTTTACACTATTCCGCACTTTATATCAAAGTTGTGTAAAATCTATCGAGCCGTATTTTTAATTAGGGGGTCTAAACAGCTCTTGTGTTTTTCAACACGTTTTCGAGCTTTCAATTGGTATCAGAGCGGGTACACTTGCTTGGTTTAAATACCTTAGTGTGATCCTAGACCCCTCGGTGTGTTTTGAATAGTGTTTGTGTTTAAACCACCATGAAGGATTTGATAAGTGTTTGTGAAAATGACTCAATGAGCATATTTAGAGACTGTTCCAGCAATGCTGTCTTAGAGTTATTTAAATCCAAGAAACATGCTAGAATTTTTTGTCGTATGCTGAAATCATTAGTTCATAGGAACCATGATATTCACAACAGTCTATGTGAGTCAAAGTCTTTGAACTATGAATATGAGAGAAGAAATAAACAGTTAAGAGATAAAATTGATCATTTAAAAGGGAAACTTCACTCATCCTTGAATGAAATAAAGAAAAATGAGTCTTGTTTTGATGATCAAGAATGTCTCTCTCATGCATGCCTTTTTGTTCATACCACATTGAAAGTGTTTAACTCTTGTTTGTGGTACCTTGACAGCGGGTGTTCTAGGCATATGACTGGAGAAAAATCTCTATTCAAAACTCTTAAAGAGAAGGAAGATGGATTTGTGACATTTGGGGATGGTAGTCATTCACAAGTTCTTGGAAAGGGAACAGTGGATATTCCGGGTCTACCGTTGATGATTGATGTGCTATATATTAAGGGTTTAAAAGTGAACTTGTTAAGTATCACTCAGATTTGTGATGAAGATTTTCTGGTCCAATTTTCAAAGAAAGGATGTCTAATCTTGAATGAAGAAGGTGTCCAAGTTCTAAAGGGACTAAGGACCACTGATAATTGCTATGGGATCATTCCAAAACCCAGCATAGCATGTCGAAGTACACGGGTAAATCTCTTAGAGCTGTGGCATCAACGGCTTGGCCATGCAAATTACAAACAAGTGGCGAAAGTCTCGAAGCTTGAAGCTGTGGTTGGTTTACCTAAGTTTGGGAAGATTGAAAAGGATTTGTGTGGTCCATGTCAATTGGGAAAACAAACAAAGTCAAGCCATCCTAAAGTGAATGTGGTTGCAACTTCTCGTCCGCTAGAACTACTGCATGTGGATTTGATGGGTCCTACTAGAACAGAGAGCATGGGTGGAAAGCGGTACATCATGGTGATAGTTGATGATTTCTCAAGGTATTCTTAGGTGGACTTTCTTAGAGAAAAATCAGAAGCATGTGATAAGATGGAGAAATTGTGCAAGAAATTGATGAATGAAAAGGGAGTACCCATTATCAAAATCAGGAGTGATCATGGGAAAGAGTTTGAAAATGCGAAGTTTGAAGCATTTTGCAATGAACACGGTATTAAGAAGGAATTCTCAGCCCCAAAGACTCCACAACAGAATGGAGTGGTTGAAAGGAAGAACCGGGTGATTCAAGAAATGGCACGAGTAATGTTACTCAACAAAAATCTTCCACAGAAGTTTTGGGCTGAAGTTGTGAACACGTCTTGTCACATTGGGAATAGGATCTACTTTCGAGCAGGAACGAAGAAGACTTCATATGAAATTTGGAGAGAAAAGAAGCCGAAGGTGAAATATTTCCGAATATTTGGGAGCAAATGCTATATTCTCAACGACAGAGAGAATCCCGGAAAATTTGATGCTAAAAGCGATGAGGGAATATTTCTAGGTTATTCATTAAATAGCCGAGCATATAGGGTGTTCAATAAACGCACCAAGACGGTAATGGAGTCAATAAATGTGGTCATTGATGATACCATATCTGAAAGGGAAAGGGATGACGGTGAAGGATCGAAACTGAAGAAGGGGGAAGTTGAGGACAACATGTCTCAAGATGATGTGATCGAGAAAGAGTCACCAGAAAAAGAGTCTACACCTCCTATACCAAGAAAGGAGACCAGGTCGATGCAAGGGCCTTCTAGCCCTCTCACCCCTCCGGAAGTTCAAGCTCCAATCTCTCGAGATGAAGAACCTTCCATTTCCAAGAGACCATCATCAAGGGTAATCCTCAATCATCCAACAAGTAATGTCATTGGTGACGTGAATGAGGGACTTCGTTTGAGAAAAGGACCAAAATACAGTGCGAATCATGTGACGTACAATTGTTATCTTGCTCAATTCGAACCAAAGAAGGTAGAGGAAGCCCTTAGAGACGAAAATTGGATCGAGTTTATGCATCAGGAGCTACATCAGTTTGTCAGAAATGATGTTTGGGAGTTGGTTCCAAGACCCAAAGATACCCATGTCATTGGCACCAAGTGGATCTTCAAGAACAAAACTGACGAAGATGGTGAGGTAGTTCGAAACAAGTCTAGGTTGGTAGCTCAAGGATATACTCAAGTGGAAGGCATAGACTTTGATGATTCGTTTGCACCAGTAGCAAGGTTAGAGTCAATTCGAATTCTATTGTCTATTGCATGTGTTATGGATTTTAAATCAAATGGATGTAAAAAGTGCATTTCTGAATGGTTTCCTAAATGAAGAAGTATTTGTTGAACAACCAAAAGGATTTCAAGATCCTCATTTTCCGGATCATGTGCTAAGGCTGAAGAAAGCATTGTATGGTTTGAAGCAAGCACCAAGAGCATGGTATGATCGTCTCACAACATACTTGTTGGATCATGGATTCAAAAGAGGTCAAGCTGATCGGACCTTGTTTGTAAAGAGAGATGAGAAGTCTCTCCTAGTTGCTCAAGTGTATGTGGATGATATTGTTTTCGGTTCCACCATTGACCAGTTGGCTCATGAATTCTCCGACGAAATGAAAAGGGAGTTTGAGATGAGTATGGTGGGAGAGCTGAACTATTTCCTTGGGCTTCAAGTGAAACAGCGGAAAGATGGAATATTCATATCTCAAGAGAAATATGCCAAAAATCTTGTTAAAAGATTTGGTCTAGACTCTAAGAAACATACTTCTACTCCAATGAGCTCCTCATCAAAGCTGAGTCGGGATGCAGCAGGGATAGAAGTGGATCCAACACTTTATCGAAGCATGATAGGCAGCCTCTTATACCTCACTGCTAGTAGACCAGACATAGCCTTCAGTGTAGGCGTGTGTGCTCGATTTCAGGCAGCCCCCAAAGAGTCACATGTAACAGCTGTCAAAAGAATTATCCGTTACATAAATGGCACCTCTGACTATGGGATTTGGTACTCAAGAGATTCAAATGAATACTTAGCCGGATATTCTGATGCTGATTGGGCTGGTTGCATTGATGATAGAAAAAGCACTTCCGGTGGATGCTTCTATCTTGGAAATAACTTGGTGTCATGGATGAGCAAAAAGCAGAATTCAGTCTCTTTATCAACAGCCGAAGCCGAATACATTGCTGCTGCAAGTTGCTGTGCTCAATTACTATGGATGAAGAAGCTTCTTCATGATTATGGAATCACTCAAGACACGATATGTGTATATTGTGATAATACAAGTGCCATAAACTTGTCCAAGAATCCAGTTCAACACTCGAAGTCAAAACATATCGAAATTCGGTATCATTTCATTCGAGATTTGGTGGAGGAAAGAACCGTGTACTTAGAGTTCATCAACACCGAGAATCAGAAGGCAGACATATTCACTAAACCACTAGATGGCCCAAAGTTTGAATCTTTGCGTAAGACCATCGGTGTCGGTATCATTCCCTGAACTCTATCTCTTGTGTGAACCGATACTACTTTATGTTGCATACCTGTTGTTTTGGTTCCACATGTTTAGTGTCTAATTGTTTTGATTTTATCTGTTTTAGTTTGCATCTGCTTCTTTTGTTGATCGTTCTTTTCTTGCTCTGTTTTGGGTGTGTTCAAAAATTTCAAAAAACACATAAAAACTAGAAAATCCAAAAAGTTTGATCGCTTCGTTGAGTTTTGTCTCAAATCATGTTTTGCCTTGTACCTCTGTACTTATGGCTTTGTGCATTTAATGAGCTTAGCTTGTCCCTCATGCACTCATATCATTGTGGAAGAAATTCTGAAATCTATGTGACTGTTGTAAATAGATCTTCAACCTTGTCATGAATGATTAGTGAATGGTTTTGTTGATCTTGAGACATGCATAGACTCATGCCTATATATCTTCCCATCTTTATTTTTTTTTTTGCTTAAAAGAGCTCTCTAATTGTAAATCTCCAAATGAAAAGAGATATAGAGCTGCAAAAGCCTGTCGCACAAACTAGTATTCGACTAGGAAAAAGGAAAAGCGACCAAAATAAAATGTATGATGCCCAACAAGCCAAAGGCTAACTCATCAATTGAAATATCAAAAATTTCAAGCATTTTTCTCTAAATGAGATCCTCTTTGCTCAAAAGTTGCAAATGTTATTTAATATATGGAGACAAATGAAAAGCTTCATTGATTTGTTATCAAGTACGTGTAGGAGGTCATATATGCATGTTTCTATAATTGAGATAGGTCACATAATCTAGTGCTTGTTGTGTATGCCTTGATTGAATTGATCATTGAAGCTTCACATTAGACTAAGGACTATCTTATTTTGATATCCACACACAACACCCAAGTCTATGCTCAACGGATGTCATAATCATGTGTGTGATTGTACTTGATAAAATGTGTTTTTCACATGCTCAATCTTTGTTGATCAAATCCAAAAAGATTTTTGAGTGTTTTATTTGTTTTTGAAAGTGCTTTTATAATTTCTTGTCTATTGTTTTTGATTAAAAAGCATGTTTTTGTGTTTCTTCAAACACTGGCACAGGGGTTGTTTCGCGAGAAGCTCGCGACTTAGAGCTTCCCGCGAAAAGGGGTTGAGGGAATTCTGTTTTTCATCCTGTCACACAGAAACTTTCGCGACTGTCTCGCGACTGTATCGCGACCACAAGCTACTCGCGAAATGCTAGTTGGCTAAAATTGAATTTTTCCAATTTCAGACAGAAGCTACCGCGACTGTCTCGCGACTGTGTCGCGACTTAATGCTTCTCGCGAAACTTTTGTGCTTCAGTGGCACCTCTCGCGACTGTCTCGCGACTGTTTCGCCCCTCTCTAACCCGCGAAAAACGCGTGTTTTCTGTCTTTATCTTGCTGATGTGACAGTGTTTTCAAAAAAAAAAAAAAAAACACAAAAACTTCCCTCGCTCAAACCTTTGTCAACCCAAAGTAATTTTTTTTAAAACCCTTCATCTTCGAGCATCTTTTCTACATCTTCATCGTCAAGGTATGTCTTCCAAAGTATTCCTATTCCAGTTTTGTCTTCTTTTTGCTGTTTTATTTTCGTTAGGGTTTCAAAATTTGGGGTTTTTCGAAATTTTGTATATTTCTTCAAATTGGGTGAATTTTTGTCAATTCTTTTGCTTGGGCTGTGTCCCATTGGTTATTTCTGCTTTTGTGTTGGCCCCTAGTGGCGTTTCTATCTTGTATTAAGGGTAGATTTTCCCATGTTCATGCATTGCTCATGTCTTATTTGCTGTTGTGCACACTGAGTGTTTGTCAAAATGTCCGAGTGACATTTTTGTGCTATTTTGAAACCAAGTGATTTCTATCTATGGACTTTCACGTGTTTGACATTATTTTCCCCATTTTGGTCGTTGATAGTGTGTCACATGCACCTTGCACTTGCTCCCACATACATAATCATGCACATTTACTGAGATCCATGCATTGTATCTTTACACTAAGCAGTGTTACTTCTGTTTTGACCTCACTTGCCTCTAATCAAGTTCTGTGCTGTGTGGTCTATGGGTTGTGCTCCTGTCTCCTGTATGTTTTGTGGTGCACAGATGTCTCCATTCAAGACTTCCGCTGTGAAAGGAGGCCGCGACAAAGGGAAAGAACCGATCATTGACGTTGATGCTGATTCACCTAGACCGAAGCGAACTCGTAGCTCAACAGGAACTTTTGATCCTAACTTGTTCAAGTCTCATGCTGCTTTTGAATCCTTCAAGAACCACTTTCACGGTGCTCCTTTGATAGTTGAGAGGGGGGTTGACCAGCAATCACTCAAAGACACACAAATACCTGTTTGGTTTGCCATGAAAGATTGGAACTATCTGTTGTCAACTTTCGAGGATTCATATGAGAACATGGTCAAAGAATTCTATGCCAATGCCAGTGTCGTCGGCGATGAAATTAAATGTTGGGTTCGAGGAAAGACCTTTTCTGTCACACCAATGTACTTGGCAGAAATTCTACACATCAACCGGCCAATAATCCCCATACCACCGATATATGATGAGCTGAACCCCGATGAAGAATATCTCCGACAGTCTCTAGGAGCTGAATTGGAATTCTCATCCACTAGAAAGTCAATCAATGTAGCCTCTCTTTCTTCCAAACTACGACTTCTATCAATGATCATGTGTAGCAATCTCTATCCCCTGTCCAGCACCGGATATATGAACCTTGGACGAGCTTTGTTTTTGAACGATCTGATCACGGATGTCGAGATTGATGTGTGCTCTCACATCTTTCACATTTTGGCCAAAACAGTTGACCGGACAGCTTCAAGGAATTGTCTTCCTTTCTCTTGCCTTATTTCAAAGATTTTGAAGCTCAAAGGTGTCCGTCCATTGGATGATGAACGTCCATATCCAAGGCCAAGTCCAATCAACGTTCGGTCTCTCCATGCGAGTATGAGCCATGCCAAGAAGAACTCCAAGCAAGAAACTCATGCACCATCGGGTACCTCGAGTTCTGCAGCTCGTATCAATGATGAACATATCAACAATATCTTTACTGCTCTTCAAGAGTTGAGTACAAAGATGTCCGGGTTTGGGACTATCATGTACACTCACCACCGACGTCTTGATGCACAGCTCACATCTCTCCAAACTCAAATGGATGAAATTCAACGGAAGCTAGAAGGGGATGACTAGCTATTCCTTGACAAAAAGGGGGAGATGATGTCATTGATAGGGGGAGTATGGAGATAGGGGGAGAAGAAGTCAACTGTTCCTGTGTTTATTTTTGTTCTTTAAAGCTATTTAAGTATTATATCAGTTGTTTCTTTTATGATATTCTCTATGCTTTGTAGTATACTTTGCATGTACCCATGTTGCTTTTGTAAGCTCTAAGGGTTGTTTTGCTTTATTGCATAGCTTTGTAGGCTTTTATGGTTTGTGCCATGTATTTGCAATTCTTTGCTTATGCAGCCTTTATGCTTGTGCTTTTGAAGTTTAATGTCTTACATTTACTTCACTTCATCACTCTTGTGCCCGTGTAGGATTGTTCCTAGATGCATATATGCTCTATGCATTGGTCGAGTGATGAACACTCTTGTGCCCTTGTAGGATTGTTCCTAGATGCAAATACTTTAAGTATTTTGCATTGGTTGAGTGTTGGATTTGCAAATGGTACTCTTCATATGAGCTTATCATCTTGCATATCCGGATGTTCATTCCTTGTGTGAATGAGCATAGTAATTACTTTTGTATAGTGATTACTTGGTTGATCTTGCCATGATCTAGTGTTATCTATTTCATCTTACTTGATCATGCTATTTTTGCTCCATATGTTTTTCAAGTTTTCCGCATACAATGATAATACTTTGTTGTTGTGTTTCAGGAGTTACTTGTTCATATGTTTCAAGAGCTTATCAGAATCTAGAATTAGGTGTGAGTGAGTTTTGCCTGTGTTCCCAAACTCATGTTTAAGTCTAGAGTCTGTTTTAGGGTTTTGTCACGGAATAGCCAAAGGGGGAGATTGTAAAGTTGTGATTTACAACTATGTGTTTTATTGGCTTATATTCCGTGCCAAATTTGATTGTAATTAATATCAATTGTTTATACCCTGTATTAGGTATGGGAATTGATGTAAGGGGTGTGTGATAAAGAGTGTGTGAAGACTCAAGCAAATTGGAAGCTGATGGAATCTTGCGGGTATGTCGCGACTAAGCTTCCCGCGAAGTGAGGCATGTGCCCTGCACATGCTGGAATGCGAAGAGTCAGTCCAGGTGGAGACAGCTGTCTCTCGCGAGTATCTCGCGGGTAAGGCCTTCCCGCGAGACACCCGCGAGACAAGCTGTTCTGCCAGCCTGTACTGAATGACTCACACATTTTGCACCTATCCTATATAAACCCCCATTACCCACAAATGTTGAGGAATGCTTTCAGAGAGAAAACCCTAGCCAAACACATTTGCAATTAGAGATTGTCATCCCCACCTTTCTCTATACACTTGCTTGTGGTATCTCCTCAACCATTCCCTCTCTATTTTCCATACCATTGAGAGGTTGATAGCCCAAACACTTACCACACCCTTTGAGAGTGTTGAGTGACGTTTTGGTGCTGCTGGGAAGCATTGGAAGAAGCCTGGAATGGCAGATGCAACATGGAGCTTGTTGCGGGATCCGGAGAGCTAGACAAGACACGGTTCCGAGAAGCCTTGTTGGAGTAGGAGCTTGGAGGGCTTAGGTACATCGGGTAGATTAGGCTTGGAGGGTCTCTTGCTTACTCATGTATCCCAACTGATTGTCTAGTGGATCGATTTCCGCTTGGAGGGCGGCGGAGAGCTTTTTCGCCGAGTTCTTCGGTTTCCTCTTCGAGAACACGTTTCGGTGTTTTCTGTGTTTGCATCTTTCTTCCCTACTCTTGTTTATTCCATTATACTGCTGTGTTGCTTAGTTTATGGATTATAGTAGCTTACTTGTTCATCCGCTCGCTTTTACACTATTCCGCACTTTATATCAAAGTTGTGTAAAATCTATCGAGCCGTATTTTTAATTAGGGGGTCTAAACAGCTCTTGTGTTTTTCAACACGTTTTCGAGCTTTCAAAATGTAAGTAATCTTGTTTGAGAGTAAGATGGAAGGAATGGAATGGAATCATTTTATGACAATATTACTATTAGACCCCTATTTTAAAATAAAGAGTTGAATATATAGGGGTATTTTGGGAGTTTTAGTAAAAAAAAAAAATCATTAAATCTAATTTCATTCCCTTCCATTTCTCCCAAGTTCGGGAAGAATGAAAATTTAAGGTTTTAAGGGAATAGAGAGAAATGAGTGTTTCCTCTTACCCATTCCATTCCTTCCCACTTAAACTCCCAAATAAATGAATGAGTTTTCCATTCCCTCTATTAAAACTTTCAAACAAGGGAATGAAAGAATATTCTAAAATGATTCTTTTCGTTCCTTTCCATTCTATTTCATTCCTTCCTCCCAAGAAAAGTTCCAAGAATATCTGTGTGAAGTTGCTTTTGAAGTTTCAAATTTTTTAAAACTACGTGTTTTAGGATAAATTTCAGCCCCAGGAGAATCCACTAGTCATTTCTAGGTAAGCGAGCTATAAGGTCTTTTGCTGTACCTAATCAGGCCAAGGGGTGAGCCGTGAGCCACACTCCACATTTTTGTTAGGAACCCTTAAATCCATATATATTCTAATTTCCTATATTTTTCTTTCTAGTTTTTTTTTTTTTTTCTTTTTGATACCACTTCTTTTTACAAATTACATTAATTTCCCACTTAATTTTCTAAATAAAATCCAAATATGCGGTTATTTTTATGAAATTATAATATTATAATCACATTTAAGTTAATAACATCCTAGGCCAATTGGGTCAAATCTTAACAGTTAAAGAAAACACTCAACTCAACTTGCCACTTTAATAGTTGAACTTGTCTAGCTCACTTGGATATCAATTCACATTCATGCAAGATAGAGTGGATTGGGTCGAACTGTTTGGATGGTTGAGCGAGTTGTCACATGGGCCTACCACACCACTGCTACATTGCAACAATAGTGCCACCATCATCATGTAAACGACTTGCTCCACCATTCCAGCAATATCCCTACAAACAAGAGCGGCTCCACTTGAAGCTCAGATGTTCAAATGAACCCCCTAAACTAGCCCAAAAAAAAATTATATAATATATTTTACTTTTGTTTTTAGGTTTTGATCCCATTAAATAAAAATTTGAACGCTCTGACCCTAGCTTTTTTTCTAAGCCTAGTTGAAATAAATTTGAATATAATACTCTTAACAATATTTTGGTTTTTTAAAACACAAAAAAGTTCAATAACAAACCAACTTAATCTAAAATTTGATAGTAATAATAATAATAATAATAATAAAAGTAGGAGTTTATTGATCTTAAAACTTAGAAAAAAACCCATTTACTTTTTAATGAATTTGAAATAAATCAATCAAATGGGAGATTAATGAAATTATTGATTGGCTATGTACATTGAAAGAGAAGTAACTCGTAGGATTAATAATGAAGATATCATGAAACGATTTCAAAATATGAAATATACTAGAAAGCAATTGTAAAACTTTATGTATTTCTGTTTTTGTTTTTATTTATTCATTTTTTTTTTTTTGGTGATGTCAAAATATTCAAGTTCTCTTTTGTTTTAAATTTTTTATAGTTTATGTTTCTTAATGTCCTTAAAAAAAAAAAAAATCCTAAAGCCGCCATTGCCTATAAATCTTCACTAGATCCAACACCTGCAATTGAAGGTCCTACACATGCTTGATGGAACCTGCCCTAGCACACGCAGTGATGCCACCAAGCTTGAATCTCTCTTGACCCAAACATGCAGTAAACGGTCCCATACTAGGACAGGTTTTACCGGTTTCTCCAGTTCACAAGTTCTTCTGCCTATTTCAGAAAACAAAAAAAAAAAACAAAAAAAAAAAAAAATCTCTTTTGACTATTAGTTTTTGGAGAATGACACCAAATGAAAACAGTTCACAAATTGTTTTCCAAACACCTCCTTTTTGCTTGTCATGTACATTATTACATTCTTGTTTGAGTTTAAGGGTATGAGAAATAATAAATGGTAATGGTTTACTATATTAGAGTAAAGATGAGAAGATGAAGCTATCAGATCAGAAGCAAAGTGAAGATATCAGATCAGATGCCACTACAACAAAATGTATTTTTAGTGACGAAAATTAGTGGGGAAATATTTTTCGTCACTAAAAATACAGCTTTAGTGACGAAATATGAATTTTGTCACTAATAATGAAAAAAATTATAACATTTTGTGACGAAAAATAAATTTCATCACTACTGTGATTTGAAAAAGGGCGCTAATGGAGGGAAACTTTGGCATAAGTTTAACTAATCTATGTCACTATAGGTATTACTATGAATAGTATTAGTGACGAAAATCCTTTCGTCACTATAAGGAAGAATTAGTGACGAAAAATATTTGTCACTAAAAATAATAATAGTTTTGCACTTATATGTTTTTAGTGACGAAATCATAATTCGTCACTAAAAGTATGATTTAGTGATGAAATATGAATTTCGTCTCTAAAAATCTTAACAAAGCCCGGTCTTTAGTGACGAAACTAGAATTCGTCACTAAAGACTTAAAATGCCTAATATCAATACCCAGAGAGCCATTTCAATACCCAAAGAGCCATATCAATACACAAACATTTCAATACATGTTTCGGTCAAAAAAAAAAAAAAAAAAGAGAAAAGACCCGATTAAGCTCCCACCATCGCCGTTGAGCTCCCACCGTCACCGATTAAGCTCAGCTGTCGCCGATGAAATTCAAACTGTCGCCGATGAAGCTCCATTAAGAGCCAACCGTCGCCGATTAGCCTCAACAGAGACGCTTCAGCTCGCCGTTGCAACGCACAACCGTCTCCAAATTTTCTCTCTCACGCGATGCTCCAAATCACATCAACGACCCTTCGACTTCCCAGCAACCCTTCGCATTCCTTCTTCCCGGCGACCGCTCGCCTTCCTTCAAATCAGCGACCTTTCACCTTCTCGGCGACTGTTCGCCTTCCTTTGAATTAGCGACCCTTCGCCTTCCTGGCGACCGTTCGTCTCCTTTTAATCGCGACCTTTCGCATTCCTTCTTCCTAGCAACCGTTCGCCTTTCTTCGAATCGGCGACTGTTCGCCTCCTTTGAATCGGTGACCGTACACCTTCGCCGACGACTGTTCACGTTCAAATCGGCGATTCTCAAGTTTAGATCGGTTTTTTTCTTTCTTTTTTATTTTTATTTTTATTTAAATTTCTTGCAGTTAGTTTTTTTATTAATTATTTTTTCTCTGTTCCTAAAAAGATAATTATTTGACGTAGAGGAATAGTTTGTGGCTCATTCTGCAGTACAATCTCAGCGTCAACGTTATTCTCTCTCGGTTTTTGTTAAGTTTTGTGGCTCATTCAGCATCAATCTCGGCAGGTACAATTTTCACTTTCTCAACTTTTTTCCCGTGTTTGGTTGTTGAGAAATCTTAAGTAAAAGTAAATGAAAGTTGTGATTATGGACATTGCAATGGTTTTTTTTTTTATTTTTTTTTTATTTTGCTAATTTTAATTTTAAACAATTAAAAAAATATTGATTATGGACATTGCAATTGAATATCTTGTTGCTCTGGATTAACTTGTGATTTTTTCTTTTAGAAAAGCAAATGATGAATTATCCAACAAAAAAAAAAAAAAATTAGTGGTTTTGGTTCCTCTGGATTAGAACTAATATGTGTCATGCTTATTATTATGCTTTGGTGAAGTTGCTGTGCAGTTGGTGTTTGAAAGTTCACTATGTGTCTAAAACACCCTTGAACGTTTAAACCCCAAATAATAAAATATCAATTCAAGCTTATAATCAAACAATTAATGTGCGAAACATGAACATAAGCCAATCACAAAATTGATAACTAATCTATGCCAAATATAAACACATCCATAACAGTAAATAGAAGACAAAGATAAAGGGAAGGAAGATGCAAACACACGGACAATACACGATGTGTTATCGAAGAGGAATTGAAATCCTTGACATAAAACATATCCGCTGCCCTCAAAGTGGTCAAATAATCCACTAAAGAACGTAGTTGAGATACATGAATAGCAGAAGACCCTCTAAGCCTAATTTACCCAAGTACCTAAGCCCTCCAAGCTTCTTGCTCCAACGAGGTTACGCCGAACCTATTTCTTCTTTAGCTTCCCGGATTTCGCTACTAGACCATAGCATCAACCAATGTATATTGGTTCCTTCCAAATTGCTTCCCTTAGCACCAAATGAACCTTCTCACAAACGTAGCTGTGATGAGGTAGGGATTTGGTCAACGACCTCTCAAGGGTATGACAATGGAAAGGAAGAGAGTAGAGGAATTTGTAGAGTCTCTAAGGTAAAGATTGGAGATGAGGCAATCTTGTTTTTCTCTAGGGTTTCTCTCACAAAATTCTCTCTAGAAGCTTTCTCAATTTAGTGGGTATAAGGGTCTATATATAGTGGTGTGTATTTGGAATACGAAGAGACAGTTTTTGCCAAACAGGGCTGATTGGTGGCTTGACCTCGCGGCTTATCCAAGTTGCGAGTTCAAGTCGCAACGTAACGGCCTGACCAGCCTGGGACTTTTGTCCTGTAGTACGACAGCTGGCGCGACCCTTCAGCTCCCCATGTGTGCATCTCACGTGCCTGTAGTTGGCAGCTTGCTAGTCGCGAGTCAGCCGTGAGTCCTAGCCGCGAAACCCTGCTTTCTTGCACATACTTGAGCTTTTCTTCATCTCTTCTCACACACTACCCTTACAATAATCTCACCTAAATACAGGGTTACTAAGTGCTAAATTACAAGCAAATTGGCACGAAATAAAGCGAATAAAATGGTTGATAAATTTCAACCTTACAATCTCCCCCTTTGGCTATTTCGTGACAAAACCCTAAAACGAACTCTAGACTTAACGTGTGAGTTGGGAACAGTTGGAAAACTCACTTACACCTAACTCTTGAATCTGTGGAGTTTTAGAACTATAAGAACAAGTAACTCCTGAAACACAACAACACAATAAGTTCATTGTATGCAGAAAACTTGTAAAGCAAATAGAACAAGCACAATGGAATAAAGTAAGAAACTATGGCAAGACCAAAACATGCAATCACTATAACCAAGTGATCACAATGCTCATTCACACTTGGAATGAACATCCGGACATTCAAGATAACAAACACAAGGCAAATGAACCACGTGTGCTGAATTAACTGAATAACATCAACAATATATAAATGAACCAAGTATTAAACACATTCAAGAGTTATGAGTTTACACCAAATAAGACTAGAACCTATAATAACAATAGTTAATCAACAAAATATCAAAACTACAAACAAAACATTAAGTGATAAAGAAATCTTCCCTTCAGAACAGGCACTCCCCCTCAAGAGCTGCCCCAAAAAATTCTCCCCATTTTTGATCGGAATGGCCAAAGGCTCACTGCTCCTGGTTAGTGTGAATGCTGTCAAACTTGGCTGAGAGTGCATCCAGCTGATCTTGCATTGCTATCATCCTTTCAGTATGCTGGTTTTGAACCTCTCTGAGTTCATCAAGCCTTTCCAAGATGATATGAAATGCATCAGGAGGTACAGCAGATGAAGTAGAGGCCCTGCTCCTCTTGACTCTTCTTCTTAGTGTGGAAGATGGTCCTGTAGCCTCTGCTTCAGTCTCCATTGGATCACCTTCTTCTTGAACACCCTTCTCTTCTTCACCTGGAAGACGACTTCGTACCTTTGTGAGAGTAAATTTGTTAATTGCTGATAGAGGAGGCAAAGGACTAATATCCTGAGGAATTGTAACACCCTTTTCTTTGAAAATCCTCATGAGAAGACTAGGAAAAATCAACTTGGGTCTTGAGATGGATTTAGTCTCATCCACTATAGTATCAAAGATGTGAGAACTAATGTCAATAAAGGTTTTCTCCTTAAGTTCCATGAGAAAGATGGCTCTGGCATTTGTCAGTGTAGTCATCTTCCTTATAGGGTACAGATTGTACATCATTATGGTGGTTACACACCTCATAGCCTTAGGAAAATCAAAAGTGTTGAGATATCTCTTTTCTATAACCCCACCAATTCTTTTCTAGACAGTTTCTAAAGAAAGCATTTTGTCCTTGTAGTTAGTGAATTCATAATCTTCCAATCCCTTAAGCCCTAGAACCTTATCAATATCATGAGCATCTAAGGTAAATTCCTTTCTTCTCACCCAACAACTCAACTCCTCCTCCCTTATCACAACATTTGCATAGAATTCTTTGATTAGAGGGTCACACACAAGTGGAAGGTCACTTAGTAGTTTTTCCCAACCTCTACCCTCAAAACACTCTAGAATGAAAGTGTCCTTCAACTCCTTGAAATCAACAAATCTTTCTTGAATGATGGTTCCTTTAGAAAAAGAATCCATATATCTCTCAAAATGTTGAATAGACCTAAATAGGTTAGGGTCCATTTTCATTCTTTTGTCAGATTTCTTAGCAGTTGTCTTCTACTTTGTAGGTGATGCAGTCATCTGTAAACAAGCAAAAAAGGCCACAACAAGACAAAGCACAATGTGGAAATTCACACACATTAGCAACAAGTTAGTTACAAAGAGAGTAACAGAGTGACCAGACAGAACACAGAATCAGCACAGTTGATAACCAAAGAATTGATATATCAAATCAAACAGGTTTAAACAGCATAAAAGCAGACAAGAGCAAAAAAAATGACATTGTAAAACACATTCAGATAGATATGAGCCTATGTCAATGAACCATGACATATGCAAGAAGGAAACTAAAAACAGCAGCACAAATAAGATCAGGCGTTTTAAAATAAGAACAATGCCAACCACAAACACCACATACTCAAATAGCCTGAAAATTCTAACACCACATTCAGAGATAAATATAGAAACCCCAAAACCATAGGCCTAAAAGAAAATCTAACAAATATCAATGTTTAAACCAAATATTAGCAACCTGATGAACACACAAATCTCTAGAACACCTCTGCAACAAAAAAATACCCTCACACAATCAATCTTAACATTTTAGGCAAACCCATGTCTGAACATTTTATATCGCAGAATCACAAATGTAGCATTCAAAACAATAACCTAAAAGTAAGGGAAAAAAAACCCATACATTTTTCTTGGTGTTTGATAAGGACATGATGCAAATATGAGAGCTTTTTCAAAGAAACACGGAGTGTTTGAACGAGTGATTTGGGAAAGACAATGCACAATCACAAATTTTCGAGGGAAAAACTGAAAAATAATTTTAAAAACTGTCTTTAAAATGCAAAACACGTATTTTTCGTGGTTAGATCAAGTCGCTAGTGTAAGCCATGAAACACTATGAAACAAGATTTTCAAAAAATCTTCTAAGTGTTTTTCGCGACTGGAAGGTCTACTCACGAGATAGTAGCTAGGGGAGCCGCGAAAATCTCTGTGTACCCTTCACAACTGGACCTTCCACCCACAAACAAGTTGCCATACTGAGCCACGAAAACCACAAAAACTAAGATTTTTGAAAAATTCTCAAAGTCTTTTTCGTAATTGCAGCCTTGACTCACCAGTAACCTGCGAAAACTCTCAAAGTGAGCTTTGTGACTGGAGCATGCGACTGGACCTACCCGCGACTGAGTTGCCAAAAAAGGGCAACACTGTTTTTGAAAATTTTGACATTTTTGTAAAACAAAATACTTTCCAAAAACAAACTAAAACACTCAAAAATATTTTTGTGTTTGATCAACAAATATTGAACTTGTGAAAACACATTTAATCAAGTACAATCACACATATGAATATGACATTCATTAAACATAGACTTGTGTGTTGTGTGTGGATATAAAAAATGAGATAGTCCTTAGTCTAATGTGAAGCTTCAATAATCAATTCAATCAAAGCATACACAACTAGCACTAGATAATGTGACCTATCTCAATTATACAAACATGCATATATAACCTTCTACAAGCACTTGATAACAATTCTTTGAAACTTTTCATTTGGCTCCATATTCAAAATATCATTTGCACTTTTTGAGCAAAGAAAATCTCTTTTTGAGATAGATGCTTGAAATTTTTGATATTTCAATTGATGAGTTAGCCTTTGGTTTTTTGGGCATCAAACATTTTATTTTGGTCGCTTTCCCTTTTTCCTAATCGAATACTAGTATATGCGACAAGCTTTTGTAGCTCTATATCTCTTTTCATTTGGAGATTTACATTTAGAGAGCTCTTTTAAGCATAAATATAAAAAGTGGAAAGATATATAGGCATGAGTCTATGCAAGTCTCAAGATCAACAAAACTATTCACTAATCATTCATGACAAGGTTGAAGATCTATTTACAACAATCACATAGATTTCAGAATTTTTTCCACAATGATATGAGTGCATGAGAGACAAGTTAAACTTGTTAAATGCACAAAGCCATTAGTACAAAGGTACAACGCCAAACATGCTTTGAGACAAAACTCAACAAAGCCGATCAAACTTTTTGGATTTTCTACTTTTGATGTGTTTTTGGATTTTTGACACAAAAGCAGTAAAAGATTGATAAAAAATAAAAAAAAAAAAAAAAAAAAAAAAAAAAAAAAAACAAACAACAACAACAACAACAACAACATAACAACAAAATGTAAAAACATTTGAAACAAAGACAATCACACACACAAAATAACAACCTAACAACTAGTAGGAAGCACACAACCAAGCATATTCACAAACATGGGAAGTATTGATGCATGGACATGTTGTAATGCTTATGCATGAGTATCCTTCGTCACCCACACATCACGTGCGTTTGACTTTTGATTAATAAAAAATAAACCACTTGCTTGTTCCATGTCTAGAACCTGGGTTCCAGTGGAATAATATTTAATTGACACCCTAACCACAACGTCACAGGTTAATTATGGTCCTTGCGGCAAACAAATATATTTGAAGTATATTTAAAAGAATTACCATTAGAATAATTTAAACTTTTATTACTATATATCTATTTTATAATCAATATTAATGATATTTTTATTATACCATTTATTTTAATTAATCATCTCAAAAGGGGGAATATATTGAAATAATTATAATTGAAATCCTTCAAATATATTTATAGTTATACTTAAATAGTTAACTATAACTTATAACATTAAATGTTTTTTCTTTTTTATGCTTTATTATTTTTATAAACTTTTGTATAATTTTTTGAGAATAAAATTGAAAGTTCAATGTGTTTATAAAACACCCTTGAATGCTTAGACCCCAAATTATAAATTATCAATTCAAGTTTATAATCAAACAATTAATGTGCGGAACATGAACATAAGCCAATCACAAAATTGATAACTAATTTAAGCTAAATATAAACACATTCACAGCAGTAAATATAAGGCAAAGATAAAGGGAAGGAAGATACAAACACACGGACAACACACGATGTGTTATCGAAGAGGAAACCGAAGTCCTCGGTGTAAAACTTTTTTGCTGCCTTCCAAGCGGTCAAATAATCCACTAAAAAATGTAGTTGGGATACATGAACAGTAGAAGACCCTCCAAGCCTAATCTACCCAAGTACCTAAGCCCGCTAAGCTTCTTTCTCCAACGAGGTTACCCCGAACCTATTTCTTCTTTAGCTTCTCAGATTCTGCTACTAGACCATAGCATCAACCAATGTATATTGGTTCTTTCCAAACTGCTTTCCTTAGTACCAAATGAACCTTTTCATAGACGTAGGTGTGGTGAGAAAAGTATTTGGTCAATAGCCTCTCAAGGGTATGATAATGGAGAGGAAGAGAGTAGAGGAATTTGTAGAGTCTCTAAGGTAAAGATTAGGGATGAGGCAATCTTGGTTTTCTCTAGAGTTTCTCTCACAAAATTCTCTCTGGAAGCTCCCTCAATTTAGTGGGTATAAGGGTCTATATATAGTGGTGTGTGTTTGGAATACGAAGAGTCAGTTTTTGCCAAACATGGCTGATTGGCGGCTTGACCTCGCGGCTCGTCCAAGTCGCGAATTCAAGTCGCGATGTAACGGCCTAGCCAGCCTGGGACTTTTGTCCTATAGTGCGACAGCTGGCGCGACCCTTCAGCTCCCCTGTGTACATCTCACGTGCCAATATTTGGCAGCTTGCCAGTAGCAAGTAAGCCGCAAGTTCTGGCCGCGAAACTCTGCCTTCTTGCACATACTTGAACTTTTCTTCACATCTTCTCGCACACTACCCTTACAATGATCTCACCTAAATACAGGGTTACTAAGTACTTAAATTACAAGTAAATTGATATGGAATAAAGCCTACAAGATGGTTGATAAATTTCAACCTTACAAAAATATGCTTGAGAATAATTTTATTTTGCTTATATATATATATATATATATATATATATATATATAATTGCTCATTTTTTAAATTTATTTCATTTATTTATATTTTAGTTAATTATTGATTCATTATGACATTATCACGGTCCAACCTCTAGAACCTTGAACATTTTTTTTTCTTCTTCTTTTAGTTCTTTGAATGGTTCAGGTTTCAAAACCATGCGATTCATAGGTTTCTTTTTGTGAGAAGGAATTATGTTAAAGCAAAGATTAAGTACAACATAGTATGGTGTCACTAACACAATGTGTCCGCCAATAAATGGCTTACAACAAAATTGGGAAAATCATAATACATAACAAAAGCTTCCAAATGGATATGCTAGAGTCAGGCATCCTCAAAAAACTGGAGTAGGATTCTGCATCAAAAAATCAAGGCACTGTAAGGATGGCAATCAAAGCATGAGTGAGAACAAGCAGTAAGAATGTCTACAACAACTTTTGGACCTAGTTGAAACAAGATATTGCACGTAGCTTGATTAAAAGTGCACCAAAAATGCTCTGTAGATCCCAAGTTCCTAACTTGTCCCCTATTAATTACAAGTCATGCAACTGAGTGGCAGAATAATATATGTGATTTAAACATTTGTATGACTGCACACATTCATTTAAAAAATATATATAATAATTAGATACATAAAACTTGTGTTGCCTTTCTTCTTCGCTTACTTTTTTTCTAATTTTTTGAATCAACTGGATTTAATCTTTTTATTTAAGCAAATGTGCAAGTAAGCAAGAGATCAATTCCTCCATTTCAAACCTTGAGATTTTCATGTCTTTGAATCCATTGCTTCTTGCCCTTCTCCAAGTGGATTATCACAATCACCCAGCAAATGTGTGGGGTTTCTTGGCTGGCACATGCTTGTACTTCTTGGCACTTGAATTGAAGATGAAAATCAATACTGGTTCGGAAAGTTACTCTTGCGTCCTTGGATATGTACTTCCCATCTCGAGAGCACTCTCTTCATTCTCACTACTGTCAATCTTTCTCCCACGTTCACCTTGGTGGCTTCCTTTCATCATTTTGCCTTTTATGATAGCACGTCCCTTACTTGTGCAACTTTGCCATTGGCTTTTTCAAGTAATTCTGAAGGTAACTCCTCAGGTTGGTAACTTCTTTGGTAGACTCATGGGATCCATCACGGTTCAGCAGCAACAATTGCCAAATTAATAAGAGAATTTGTATAAGCATATCTGCATATGATATTCTATATCGAAAAAGCATTATAACACATGCAGGAGTGACAATTATTGCAGCTATTACATTCTCTGTTTTACACTAAACATGTACGAGATGAGTGTCAACTATAATGCCCACATACTTTAGTTGAAACGCTCAAATAAATGCAGCTATCCAAATAATATCCGTCATGTTTATTGTACTTCAATTCATGTCTGAAGATGAATATCAATTGCGCCTGTTATTTAGTACTTTTCCCCCTTCTTGTCAAGGATTAGAAAAATTCTTAATCCCACAAATCTTATACCCACTGTCTGCTGTCCTTATAGGTCATAGACATAACGCTGATCTTCATATTCTAACTTTGCAGGTATACGAAAGATATATATGATACCTGAGACCAGATAGACAACTCAATCAAGTACCATGTAATTAATATGAATTTAGGCAAACTTTTAACTTATTAATTCTTCTAAAAACTCAAGTAAATAATGACGGTGATATTTAGTGCATAAGATGAAACAAAAGAGGGTAAACAATGACAATTAGATTATTTCAATGATTAACACCAATGGCAATTATTGAGACTTTCCGGCAGAAAACATGTTTCGCCTCATTTCGACATAAGAAGTTGATAAAAGTGCCAAAGGCCTTCCACAGGAAATAATCATGATCTAAATGAAAAACATCCTCAGCAACACTAGCAGGAAGAGAGAACCTGAATATCAACAACAACAACAAAAAAAAAAAAAAAAAAAAAAAAAAGGAAGAGAAAGAGAACCTAGTTCAACGTTCATCTTAGTGATTACCAACTTGGTACATGGAATGCAATTGGTAAGGTTGAATTTAATCAACCTTTGTATTGGCTTTATTCCGTGTCAAATTTGCTTGTAATTTAACATTTAGTAACTTTGCATTTAGGTGGGATTCATGTAAAATTAGTGTGTGAGAGAGTGTGAAGAAATGCTCAAGATTGTGCAATGATACAGGGACTTGCAGGTAGCTTGCAGCTTGCAAGCCGCTAGAAGATGGTCACGTGCCAAGCATACGAAGAAGATGGAGCGTCATGCCAGCTGTTGCACTACAGGACAAAAGTTCCAGGCTGGCTAGGTTGTTAGTTCGCGAATTGAACTCGCGACTCAGTCCAGTCGCGAGGCCAAGTCGCTAGACCACCCTGTTTGAGAAAAACTGACTCTTTGCATTCCTCTCTTACTCTAGTATAAATACTCCTTATACCCACGAAATGTAGAAAGCTTCCAGAGAGAATTTTGAGAGAGAAACTCTAGAGAAAAACAAGATTGATTTATCCACAATCTTTACATAGAGACTCTTCAAATTTCTCTACTCTCATTTTCTCTATTATTACATTCTTGAGAAGTTCTTACCCAAATCCTTTTCTCACCATACCCACATCTGTGAGAAGGCTATTTGGTGCTTTCGGAAGTAGTTAGGAAGGGACCAATGGTTATTGGTTGATGCTATGGGTTATAGCGGAATCCGGTAAGCTAAAGAAGACAAAGGTTTGGCGTAACCTCATTGGAGCAAGAGACTTGGAGGGCTTAGGTACACTGGGTAGATTAGGCTTGGAGGATCTTCTGCTGTTCATGTATCCCAACTTCATTCTTTAGTGGATTATTGACCACTTAGAGGGCCGTGGAGAGGTTTTACACTGAGAGTTTCGGTTTCCTTTTCGATAACACATCGTTGTGTTGTCCTTGTGTTTGCATCTCTCTTCCCTTAACCTTTGCCATTTAATTTTTGCTGTAGATGTGATTTTATTTAGTTTAGATTGTTTATCAATTCTGGTATAAGCTTATAATCATTTTTCGCACATACATTGTTTGATATAAAGCTTGAATTGGTAATTTGTAATTTGGGGGTCTAAACATTCATAATGGTTTATACACTATTTGAACATTCAATTGGTATCAAAACTGGTACACTCGTTGTGGTTTTATCACTTGAGTGTGATCCTAGACCCCTTGGCTTGCTATGGAAAGTGCTATGGCAAAGGCCAATGTAAAGTGGACTATAGGTGTTTGTGCTAATGACTCTTTGAGCATGTTTGAAGATTGTTCTAGTAGTGAACTTTTAGAGCTATTCAAGTCAAAGAAACATGCCAGAATTTTTATACACATGCTGAAATCATTAGTTCATAGAAATCATGATGTTCATAATAGCTTGCGTGAGTCAATTTCCTTGGTTGAAAAATATAAGAAAAGGAATAGTCGATTATGTGATAAACTTGATGGTTTGAAAAGGAAGTTATATTCTTCTATGATTGAAGAAAATAAATATAAGTCCTGCTTTGATGGTCAAGAATGCCTATCACATGCTTGTCATTTTGTTCACACCACATGAAAGTATTTAATTCATGTTTGTGGTATCTTGACAGTAGGTGTTCAAGGCATATAACTGGAGACAAGTCCTTATTCAAAACTCTCAAACAAAAGGAAGATGGTTATGTGACATTTGGAGATGGTATTCACTCACAAGTTCTCGGAAATGAAACCTTTGAGATTTCAGGACTGCCCATGTTGACTAATGTGCTGTACATCAAAGGATTGAAAGTGAATTTGCTGAGCATCACTCAAATATGTGATGAAGACTTCTTAGTCCAATTCTCGAAGAAAGGGTGTCTAATCCTAAATGATGAGGGTGTTCAAGTGTTGAAGGGACTTAAGACTACCGACAATTGTTGGAGATCAAAAATGCATAGGTAACAAGTGAACATCTATATAATAAAAGGTCTATAATTTCTGTACATCAGCCATATCAGGTAATTAAACATTTACACGGTGTTGCAAAACAAAGATGCATTTGTTTTGGTGAACATAAAATTGAGTACAAATAAAACAAAAGCAAGGAAAATTGGTGTGACATGAAATTTCAAGACATGTCATGCCATGGTGTTTGTTCGTTTAGACCCCTTAAACCAGATTGTTTAACCTAATTAATTAATCAAGTTGATTATTATGTTTATTATTCAAATCTAGGTTACACAAGCATATATCATATATGCATAGTAGCAAAAAAGTAAATAATATCACGATATGATAACTTAGAAAAACCAATGAAACGAACTGTTTCTAGGTAAAAACCTGGAGAGGATTTAATCTAGCTATCCTCAAGGTAAAGCAAATTCACTATACGAGAATTGAAGTTTTTACAATCAGATTGAACCCTAAATCTATTTCTACCTCATGTAATAACTTACTGACACGGTCACATGCATAATCCAAATCCATGGACTCTTTCTCTCCTTCGACTTACTGCAACGCAAGCACCTACACTCGTGACTTTGACATCCCATTCAAAGGTTTTAGATCACCGTCAGTAATGATTTTGTAGCAGCAACTTCTACAACACCGGATCTTGAGTTCTTTAAGGAATATTGCTTGTAGAAGACTTTAGAAAGGTTTGGGTACAAAAACCCTAGATTTACAATTGGAGGCACAAGATGCACCCTTTTCTCTCTAAAAACCTCTAAAAACTCATCTAGGGTTAGCTTATAATGTCCTTTAAATATAGGAAAAAACGAATTGCGATTTAGGCTTCAAACAGACAAGTTATGAGCTTTTTACATTTACTAATTTTTTGCCGATCTGCAACTTCTAATCGATTTGAGAGGAATCAAATAGAAATCGAGAGAACCAGATTGCAACTCACTTTTTTTCATCCTGAACTTGAGTTTTTTTGTCTTGGACTTGAAAGTACACAATTCTAACTCAAAAACGCGGCTATAGACCCAAAAAACGCAGCTATAGGATAGAGTCGTGTTTCCTATAGCCGCGTTTACAAACACGGCCTAAACGGCGCAACAATAGGCCTATAGCCGCGTTTTTAACCTATAACCGCGTTTCTAAAAACGTGACTATAGGCTAATTAGAAACGCGGCTATAGGTTTTTTTAAAAACAAAAACAAAAAAAAAAAAATTGGGTTTTTTTTTTTCCCCAGAAAATTCAAAATTCAAATTAAAAAAAAATCAAAATTAAAAAAAAAAAATTCTGGGTTTTTTTTCTTCTCTAGAAAATTTTAAAAAAAATTCAAAATCAAACACAACATACTCACAATACAAACACACCCAAAAAATTCAAAATCAAACACAAACCCAGAAAATTCAAAATCAAACACAGCACACTCATAATACAAACACACCCAAAAATTTTTAAATCAAACACAAACCTAGAAAATTAAAAATCAAACACAACATACTCACAACACAAACACACATACTCACAACACAAACACACCCAGAAAATTCAAAATCAAACATAACGTAATCCAAAATATAAGAACACAAACCCATTTAAACATAATCACAATATCAGCAACACAATAGCACAAATTCAAGCACAGATTCAAAAAATTCAAAATCAAATATTGCTAGAGTATCCACTTCATTCAAAATTTTCATCATCTCCTCCATTTTCTTGCTAACTAAACATAAAATAACCAAAAAAAAAAAAAAAATAGATCTACTGACAAATCAGTGTGCTTGAGATGAAGAAAAAATGAAAGAAAAAAAGAAAAAAAAAAAAAAAAAAAAAAAAAGGAGCAACAGCTCCAAAGAAACAAAGAAAAAAAAGAATTACCCAGATGTGAAGAAGGAAGAAAGAAAAAGGGGAAAAAAAGTGTTACCTAGATGTGAGGAAGGAAGAAGAAAAAAAAAAAAAAAAAGGGAAAGAAAGAAGACTTGAAGACTTATGGTGGAGTGAGTGAAGAATGAAGAAAGAAAAAAGAAAGAAGAAGAAATTAAAGAAAAGAAGAAAGAGGGATAGGTGGGGATGTAGGTGGGAAAGGGGTGGACGTGGGAAGCTGAAAGAATTTTTTTTTTTTTTCTTTTTTTTGGTGCTACATATAGCGGCGTTTTTAAAAATATGGCTATAGGTCAAAAACCGCGGCTATAGGTCATGTCACTAAAGGGTGACCTATAGCTGCGTTTTAAACGCAGCTATAGGTTAGCTATAGCCACGTTTTTAAAAACGCGGCTATAGGTTCTCTAGAAAAATTATTCAGCTAGACATGTAGCTACATTTTTGAAAAACGCGAATGTAGCTTACCTATAGCTGTGTTTAAAACACGGCTAAAAGTCTGCTATAGCCTCGTTTTTAAAAAATTGCAGCTATAGGTCCTCTTTAAAAAAAATTATTCAGCTGGACCTATAGCCGCGTTTTTGAAAAACGCAGCTATAGCTTGAGGCTTTAGCCGTGTTTCTTAAAAACACAACTATAGAGTAGCTGTAGCCGCGTTTTTTGTAGTAATACTTATTTTTTGTCATGGTTTGCCAACACTACAAACTCAAAACCTAATAATCTCCCCCTTTGGCATTCCATGACAAAACATACATACAACATGATGCCCATATACCCAAAAAAAAAAAAAAAAAAAAAAAAAAAAAGCCCAAATACATTACAAATCCTAATCTAAGACTTCTAACCTAAAAGTTGCAAGAAGAGGCCGTAGGTCTAGATCAGAATGTACCTGTCTTTCTTGAAACACTCAAAAGAGCACATCACCGCATGTGTGGAAATAAAGACAGATGAAAAATATGAATAACAAATATAACATCAAAAGCAAACTAAAGCAAAATAACTCTCCCCCTAAGTTAGATATATCAAAAAATTTTATTTTCTCCCCCTTTCAAGAACAATTTCATCTCCCCATAAATAAAAACAGTTAAAAAACTTTTCAAATTTCATCTATTTCTCCCCCTTTTTGTCACGTATTGACAAAGACAACGCAAATAGAAGGTAGACAATAAACATACACAATAAAGGAGAAGAGAAAATAGAGAATCAAGGAAACATAAAAAGAAATAAGCTCTATAGAAAATAGAGGCAACTCCCCCTATGAAGAGCAACAACTTCCCTTATAAACAGCACAGGTTTTAAAAAAGTCTTTCTCCCCTATAAAAATAGGAAAAACAAAACAAATTTTGGGGAAAATTTAGGTGGGGAAAACTAAAAGACACAAACCTAACTTTAAAAAAAAATTAAGCTGAGGATACAAATGAACACAAATATTCTATTTTTCAATATAAGCAAACTTAACACTACATGACCTATAGCATGCAAACATTCTAGGCAAAATCAACTAAGACTACAATATAAATCTCAATGATATAAAAATTCAGTATGCTAAGTGTTTTAGAGAAAATATTAGCACATGTATTATCCACCATATCTCAAAAAAAACTTCTGCAATTCACACATAAAAAATAGCATATACCAAAATGTACATAACTAAAAAATTAGTCAATCAATTTTTAAAACAAGTTGAGTACCTAATTTAGCAAAGTGTATGTGTGTTGTGTGTGAAAACAATAAGAGATACGAGTGCAAAAATGCAAGATGGATAAAGAAAACAATGAAATGCATGTGAATCCTATCACAAATGATGTATGAAAAGACTGAATGGTCAATAAACTAAAAACTGAAAATTTTCTAGTTTCAATCGGTTGAACATCGATCGAGTATCAATCAAGAGAGGCAAAGAGTTTTGAACACAAAAGCTCACAAGTTTGATCGGTCGAGTGAGAACTTTGATCAGTCGAAGCGGTTAAAAATTTTAAAACTTAAAAATCTGGAAATTTTATGCAGAAAAACAACTTAAAAGCAGTTTTTATGACTCAATGCATATGAACATGATCCAGAAAAGTTTTAAAAACATGATGCCTCTTAAATACAAATATCAAAATCAATCAAGAAGTTAAAATCACAAAATTTAAACTTCTAAAACTTGAAAATCTCTTCAAATTCCCAATCAAAACCGAAATTTGCATTAACACATCAGACCATATGCAATTAAGGGTGGCCAGATTAGTTAGCACGCAATCATATGTACAGAATTTAGCAAAGATTTGCGTGTAGTATGTGTAACTAGTAAGTGTATGAGATACCCAAAAGGTGATATGTAGATGGAAAATGAGCACAATTTCGACATTATCCATCACATAAGTTTGAAAGTGACTATCACCTAAAGAGTTATATCATATAAGTCCCACATCTCCTAGAAAATACACTTGCAACTGTGCAATTTTTTTTCTTTTTCTTTTTTCTTTTGAAGCTGTAAGGTTGAATTTAATCAACCATTGTGTTGGCTTATTCCATGCCAAATTTGCTTGTAATTTAGCAATTAGTAACCCTGTATTTAGGTGAGAATCATGTAAGTGTAGTGAGTGAGAGCGTATGAAGAAATGCTCAAGATTGTGCAATGATGCAAAGACTGGCTGGGACTCGCGGGTGACTTGCAATTGGAAAGCCGCGAACTACAGTACACGAGTGAAACGTGCAGAGAAGATGAATAGTCAAGCCAGCCAGAACACTACAGGACAAAAAGTCTAGCCTGGCTGTTCCATTATTTCGCAGCTTGAACTCGTGACTCAGTCAAGTCGCGACACCAAGTCGCCAGCCAGCTCTGTTTTGAAAAACCTAACTCTTCGCATTCCACTCTCACTCTAGTATAAATACCCTTTATACCTACTAAATGTAGAGAGCTTCCAAAGAGAATTTTGAGAGAGAAACCCTAGAGACTCTTCAAATTTCTCTACTCTCATCCTCTCTATTGTTACATCCTTGAGAGGTTCTTACCCAAATCCTTTTCTCACCATACTCACATCTGTAAGAAGGCTATTTGGTACTTTGGAAAGCAGTTAGGAAGGGACCAATGGTTATTGGTTGATGATATGGCTTATAGCAGAATCTGATAAGCTAAAGATGACAAAGGTTCGGCGCAATAAATGATACACAAACAAGAAATATCAATTTCTTAATTAACCCATAAGTACATGTACAAACTAGTACACACTCACACAAAATTATATTTATCTCAAAATAGTCATGCACTTAGTTATGCAACACATACTTTCTATGTTTCTCCACATTATCAACTATGTTCTAAATCAAGAGAGAGATTATAATTCATGTAATCCTCAAGAAAAATAAAACTAGACACAAAAAAATATATATATTTTTTTTTTATCCTTTTGAAAATTTTCAATGTTTTTGGATTTTTTCAAACAAGACAACCTAAGAAAATAGAACAACCAAAAATTGAAAGAAAACATGTCCACAAACAATTGAAAAAATTAAATCAGGGACAAGTAAACAACACTCACCTTAGCAAGTCTTTTCTCACCCATGTAGCATACATCTTTGGCTTTGTAGGTGAAAAACTATGAGAAATAGAGTGTATTTGAAGGATTACAAACTTCTTCTGAGAGAGACTGAAATCCTGCAATTTCCTTTCGCAAGCCAACAAGCTTAAATTTTTCAAAAACATACGAAACAATTTATCAAGACTTGTAGCAAGAGATATATCATCACATATCTTAGACTGAAACACAGAATGCTTAAATTTTAATTTATGATAGTTAGGATGAATGTGATTGGAGACACCACAAAAGTGACAAACAGGAACAAATTTAGGAACATCAATATTCCTAATAATAAATCTAGTCTCAGAGTTTGGTTTTTGCCTCAACAAAGAATAATTTGGTCTAATATGACCAACAATACCACAAAGGTGACAGGTAGGCACCAAAATAGATTTCTTTTGCATTCTAGCAGTAAGTTTAGACTTAGGTTTAGAAACTTTAACATCTACATTAAAACTTATACCTTTGTCTAACCTAGCAAAATAAGCATTTTCTTTATGATTCCTCTTAAAAGGAGGAATATAAATTTTGTCAGCTTTAGGCATAAGAGAAATAGAAACAAATCTGTCATCAACAACAGGCTTGGTATTAGACAAATTTTCAAGTTTAGCTTTAGACTCAGCTAACTCTTGTTCCAAACTTTTCATCTTTTCATCTTGAGAGGAAAATTGATTTCTCAAAAATTCATTCTTTTTATTATATTCATCTAATCTCACAATCAATTTCTCTTTTTCAAGATTAGCCAATTTTAACTCTTCCTTGAATTTCTTAGCAATTTTCATAGATTTAGTTAATTCCTTACAAAGAGTTTCATAGGCATCAAAAAGATCAATAGAAACATTAGTGTCCTTTTTATTTAAATCATCACAAATATGAGCAAACAAACACTTAAAATTATCCATGATAGTAGGGATCAAGGATCAACTCTAGGTATAAAAAACCTAAAAACAAGAGCTAATCCACTCTGATACCATTTGTTTGTTCGTTTAGACCCTTTAAACCAGATTGTTTAACCTAATTAATTAATCAAGTTGATTATTAGGTTTATTAATCAGATCTAGGTTAAATAAAGCATATATCATATTATGCACAATAGCGGAAAAGTAAATAACATCACGATATAATGATCTAGGAAAACCAATGAAATGAACTGTTTCAAGGTAAAAACTTGGGGAGGACTTGGCCTAGCTATCTTCAAGGTAAAGAAAATCCATTATAAGAGAATTGAAGTTTTTACAATCAAATTTAACTCTAAATCTGTTGCTACCTTATGTAGTAAATTATTGACATGATCACATGCAAGCTCTGAATCCACTGACTCCTTCTCTTCTTGGACTTACTGCAACATAAGCACCTACACTTGTGACTTAGAGATCCCACTCAAAGTTTTCAGATCATCATTAGTAATGATCATGTAGCAGCAACTTCTACAGCACCAAATCTTAAGATTCTTCAAGGAATATTATCGGTAGAAGACTTAAGAGAAATTTGGGTACAAAAACCCTAGATCCAGAATTGGAGGCACAAGATACACTATTTTCACTAGAAAAAACGGATCATGATTTGGGCTTCAAATGAACAAGTTATAGGCTTTTTATGTTTACTGATTTTTTGCTAAGCTGCGACTTCCAATCGATCGAGAGGAATCGAACAACAATTGAGAGAACCAGATTGCAACTCACTTTTTTCATCCTGAACTTGATTTTTTGTCTTGGACTTGAAAGTACACCATTCTAACTCAATAATACTTACTTTTTGTCGTGGTTTGCCAACACTACAAACTCAAAACCTAACACATGGCTACCAAATCAATCGTAAACTGTAAAGTCTATATTTTTAGGTTGGCAACCATGAACAAATTGTAACTTTTAAAACTTAGTTGTCCAGTTGTTTAGTCTAGAAATATTCTATTAAACAAGACAAATAAATTTCAACACAGATGAAGACGCAAAGAAATCAAAAAAGCATGTTCAGATAAGTTTTACTTATCTCGACTAATCAAGATGCACATCTCGACCGATTGAGATTCAGGCCAGATTTCAGATCTTGCTTTTATCTTAGCCATTTGGTATAAGGTTTTGGATACATAAATACAAATTGTAGAGCACATTTTGATATATTCAAGAGGGGAGTGTTATGTACACATATCTGGAGTTTTTCCATACCCTTTTAGAGCTACAACAAGAGACCTTGTGTAAAAAAGAGATCTAGCCATAAAGTAAAGCTGCTACATTCAGTCAACCACAGTTGCTGATCTAATTCTTTCAGTGGAGATCTCAAAGTCACAAACTAGAGAGCTTGTGTTGCTAATCTAAATCTTTGAGTGGAGATCTCAGAGTCATAAATAGATGAGTTTATGTGCAACAGTTTCACAGTGGAAGAGGCTGTGGATTCAGAGCTACATGTGGTCACGTGAGTAAATACTACATGAGGTAACAGTAGATTTAGGGTTAAGTCTATTGTATAAACTTCCATTCTATTAGTAAAATTTTGCCTTGATGATTGTTTAAGTTAAATCCTCCCTAGGTTTTTTACTTTGAAACCACAATTCCAAAAGTTTTCCTAGGTCATCATTCTTGGTGTTCATGTGATTTGTGATTGTGTGATGTTTGTTTAGTTCAAATTTAATTGCTTAATTAATCACATTAATTAGTTAGTTAGAAATCTGATTGTATCTGACTCAATTGGGGTTTAAAACCCTAACAATTGGTATCAGAGCAAGTACACTCTAATAGGACTATTTGTCTAGAGTGTGAACTTTGACCCTTGTTGTCATGGAAATTGTTAATTGACTTGATGTGCATGATCTTATTGGTTTGGGGTGATTTTTATGACCTTCAAGAAGCATATGACAAGCATTATAAAGAGTTTATAAAATATGCCAAGAAATCTATAAGATTAGAGACCAAACTTAAGGAATCCAACAAGTTAGTCGAAAAATATAAGCAAATTGCTGAAAAATCCTTAGAAAAATTGAATGAAATTGAACATGTCAAAGACAACTTCGGAGTAAATCTTGACGAGACTAACAAGTTGGTAGATGAGGTCAACATTGAGAATCAATCCCTAAATGTAAAGGTCAAGGGCTTAAAAGAAGATCATGTTGAGTCTAAAGCTAAACAAGAAAAAGTGTAAGCCTATTATTGAACCCAAATCTGAATTTACTCTCATTAAGCCTACAGATGTTAAAGTGTATGTTCCTCATTTTAATAGGAATCGTAATGAAGAAAAGGGTTATTTTTCTAGGAAAGACAAAGGTAAAAGAATTGTTAAAGAATTTCATGTTAAAAAACCAATGTCTAGATCTTGTCTTAAGTATTAAGGAAAATTTGAATATATTCCTACTTGTCACCATTATGGTGTGGTTGGTCACATTAGACCCAATTGTTTGTAGTTGAGATCTCAATTTGAAGTCAAAGCTAAACTGACTTCAAGATAGCAAAGTAGACCTAAGTCCACTCATGTTTGTCACCATTGTGGTGTTCCTAATCACACTTGCCCTAGCTGTTTCAAGCTTCACCCTAAGGTACATGATCCTATACCATTGGTTGAAGAGTTATTAAAAGCCTTGAGCTTTCTAACTTGGTTTCAAGGGAATGTTATTCCCTCCCGATCCTTTCAAAGATTTGATAGGACTTGTGCCTCTTACTCTTCACAGCTAAAGATTCGTGTTGTGTGGTTGAGGAAGGATCCAAAGACTTATTTGTCTTTATGTTTGTCCTCTGTTTGTGTTAGGTTCTAAATATTTAGTAATAAATGTTTAGGTTAAATGTTATGTAAGTTGGAAAACCGAGAACTGAAACATGTCTAGTTTAAGATTTTCGAAGTCATAGAATTGTGTTAGACATTGCTCATGATGGTTCAACTCAAGATTCAAGAATAGTCAAGCTACAGAGAGAAGAATTCACAATTTACAAGGCTTGACTAATTGAGAGACAGATTCAATTGATTGAGTATCAAAATCTACAGAATTTTAATTAGGTCTATAGCTTGTGAAAATGTTTAGGGTTTGTATCTAACACTACCTAGTATAAAAGGAAAACCCTAAATACCTTTCAAAAGTTCATGGAAGTCTTGTGAGTTACTCCTGTGAGATTTGTGAGGTTTCTGTAGCCTTCTAACTCAATAAACATCTACTGGAAATAAGATCTATATTCAAGAACTGGTGGAATAATTTGCTGCATACAAGATCAACAACTACTGATGATCTAAACCTTTTGAGTAGGATCTCAAAGTCACAAATGTGGGTGTTTGTATGCAACAAATTCAACTAAAAGAGTCCATGGATTCAGAGCTGTGTGTGGTCATATGAGTAAGTACTACAAGAAGTAGCTTTAGATTTAAGAAAAATCTATTGTAAAACTTTCATTCTATTATAGTGAATTTATTGCCTTGAGGATAGTTTAGGTTAAATCCTCCCCATATTTTTTTACCTTGAAACTGGACAGTTTCATTGGTTTTCCTAAGTTATCATATCGCTTGTCTTCTTTACTTTTCAACATTAAGTGATATGATTGTATGTGTTTAACCTAGATTTGAATATTAAACCTAAGTATCAACTTGGTTAATTAATTAGGTTAACTATTTGTGTGTACAGGGGTCTAAATATTACAACAAGTGGTATCAGAAAATGGTAACTCTAGATTAGGTAGTTTTACCTTGAGTTGATCCTTGACCCCTACTGTCATGGAATGTGGTCACTCTCTAGTGATCCCTGCCCACTTCGATGGGAATAACTATGCTTACTGGAAGGTGAGGATGAAAGGCTTCCTGAAATCTCTGGATAATGTCAATAGAAACTGGCTGGAAAAGACTTGCCACTCATGTGGCTTAATGGACTGATGCTAAAAAAGAAGCAGCAAACTTTAACAGTAAGGTTATGAAGGCGATGTTCAATGATGATTGAATAGAAGAATTCAAGAGGATTTCTTATGTAGCTAGAGATATCCCATACTTCTTGGAATATCCTATAAATTGTACATGAAGGCACTAAGGCAGTAAAAATTAATAAACTGTAATAGTTGATCTTAAGGTTTGAGAGCATTAGAATGGCAGATGATGAGACTTTTGATGGGTTTTATGCCAAACTAAATGACATAGTAAATTCTTTTTTTTAATCAGGGTGAAGTTTATGAGCAACCTAAGATAGTTAGGCAAATCTTAAGATTTTTAACTGAAGACCTTAGACACAAAGTCATTGCCATAACTGAGAGCAAGAATGTGGACACTATCCCTGTTGATGAACTTGTAAGATCCCTACAATTTTATAAGTCTAGCCTACCCAAGACTAACAAGTTCAAATCTATGGCCTTGAAATTTGTAGATGATGTTGATGAAGGCATGTTTGATGATGAAATCACATCTACATAGAATGCTTATCTAGCCAAACATTTTCGAAACATTTTGAAAAACAATAATAGAAGGGCAAGAAATCAAAATGTTGCTAACCCTAAGAATGTGAAGAAGAATGAACAAACTAAAAATAATTTTTTAGAAAAATCCAAAGATAAGGTTGTTCAATCTTCTAACAATTTTTTAGGTCAATAGTGTTTTGGTTGTCAAATGCATAGTTGTCAGTATCATATGATACACGTTTCATAAAGTATCGTATCGTGTGTAAAAAGTTCTGTATTGTATTAGTGTATCGTAAATGCTCATGAATTGTACGATACAGTATGAGTCATTAAGTCGTACGTATCGTATGATATATAGACAAATGCTTTAAAATGAGATTTTTTATAAAAAAATTGTATTTTTATTTGAATCTAACAAGTTGTTAGACTTGTTTTTAATACAAAATAATGGTTACTTAATTTGGCCTAATAAAATGACATATTCATAAATTTTTTTCCCTTCTCTTTCTCCTATAAAATTTGGACTACACATTATACACTTACACTTCACTTTAATATTTGCAAATTTATTTTCTATACTATGAATAAGATATTAATTGACAATATAATTATTTTCTTCTTTATTTTTATCATTATTGTTATAAGTCCAAGAAACTAGAATGTCAAGAAGATTTTCTTTTAATTATTAAAATAAAAAGAACAAGAAAAGATAGTAAATGTTAATAATGATGAAGAAAATTTTAGTGAAGAAATAAGTTTGCAAAATGATAAACATGATGATATCATTGACTTAGATGGGGTTTATTAGGCAATATATGATGAAAATAAATTATTATTTTTGGGTCATTTGTAATATATTATCACTTTTAAATTTAAGTAATTTGAATGTGTCTGTTATAAACACATGCTAGTTTGATTTATTTAGTCAGCTTGTTAAATATTATTATATAAGTGATGAATAAATTAGTGATTAATTGAATATATTTAAAATTTATAATGAATATACCACTTATATATGTATATTTATAATTTTTTTAAAAAAAATTTTATTAAGTGTTTGTGTATCTTGTGATACACGATATGATATGATATACGATATAGAAAAATAAAAAATCGATTCACGATACCATTCATGTTTTGGCAACTATGGCCAAGGGTTCAAACATGTAAGATCTGAATGTCCCACATAATTGAGGTCAAAGGGTAAAGCTGTGACTCTTACTCTTAGTGATGATGAATAATCTAGTCACAAATCTAAAAGTGATCAAGAAGAAAATTTCATGGCTTTCGCTGCTACTACTGTAGTTGGTGAATCTGTAATTATTGAATAGAACTCTTATGATGGAAAACTCTTTGAGAATGTTGACTTGCAAGAGGCTTACAACATGCTATGCAAGATTGCAGCAAAAAATGCTATGAATGTTGATTTAAGATTGAAAAAGATAGACACTCTTGAGCATGAAAAGAAAAATCTTTTAATCAAACTGTTTGATGCTAATGAACAATAATATTCCTTGTAACTTTCACTCCAATCATCAATCCAAGCTTTAGTAATCTTCCAACTTGAATACTTTCCAAAAATCTTCAGATATTGAATCACTTTTGTTTACGATTTAATTATCCAAAACCATTTGAGTTAGAATCCTACATAATTAGAAAGACATTTTCAATTATTATTGACAAAGTAATAACCATTGATACAAATAAACAAACAAAACTAATGAAGAATGGGATACAATAAATAATAATTGAGAATAAATATCAATTTGGGATTTGGGATACACAATAAAACATAACAGGTAGATATATACGTACCAAGGTCTAGCATTACATATGCAGGACTGATTCAACAATCCACTTACCTATACACCATTGGATATACAATAATGAGTCCTTGAGGGAGATTAGACAGATTTGATATGATCAAATTTAACAAAGGACAGCACATTACAAACATTGTCATGACGACACCCAGGGTTAAACATTCATATATTTACTCTTCTATTATAATGCTATGGGATTTTGTTACAATAACTGACCACAGATACCATGCTTTACTCAAAAATCCATTATGACCTACTAGAACTAAGAAGATAAATGACATGCTAGAACTTATGACCTATTAGATGACCTAATAATTCAACAGTGGCAGTTACAATGTAGCTAGTTTACAACTTCAAACATCACCTCCCATCTCAACATTTATGGCATATTACTCTTGGAACTTATCATGTCAAATACCTCATACCCATGATAGATGGTTCACCAGTTCAATGTTCTTATTGTATAGATTTTAAATGGCCATTATCTCTTCTAATTTTGTTTTGGCCGGGTGCGCATGCAGTTACATAACAGGTTATGAGTAAATTTGGTAAGTCAATACAGCATGGTTATCATATCTTTTTTTCTTTTTCTTTTTTAATTGATCACTTGTTTATGGTGGATTTTCTGTTGGGTTCTGTATATTCATTAGATAGAAGTCATAGAACACTAAATGTCCTTTTTACTTACTTGAGCTAAGTTAGTAAGGCCCTATTCCTCAGTGAATGTTTTACATCAACACAGATTGACCAAGATTAGCTTACCCCTGAGACTCATATCATGTCCACCTTTTTATCTACGCTTTAGCAAAAGCCATTTATGTCCCTTCATCTAAGACCAGCATGAAGTAAATTCTATTAAAATCAATTTGTACAAAGATTAGTTTAATTACAATATAAATGTGAAAAACAAAATCAGGTGTCACTTGGGAAAAGACGACTTAATTTGTAACGATTTTACACTAACAGTTGGCAGGGAAAAAACACCATATATAAGAGTAAATTTCATTCTTCTACACTTTTTTTTTCACATTTTGGATTTTTATCAAAAAGCTAGAGGGCACCATATTTAATTATTTATAAATCAGATAATGAGGGGGGAAAAAAAACACACACACACACATATCTAAGAGTTAATTTCATTCTTGTACTAATTTTTCATTGTGGACTTTTATCAAATAGCTAGAGGGCACTTACATATAAACTAGATAGAGAAGAAAAAGATGAATAGAAATAAAGTGAAATAAACCTTTGCAGCATACCTTGATGAGTCATACTTAGTTGCAATGTTAGTGTTTGTACAACCACCCTAACAGTCCAACAAAGCAAGTAATGAGATGATTAGGGAGAAGAAGGATTGAGAATGGGTTTTTTTTTTTTTTTTTTTTTTTTTTTTTTTTGAGAGGAAGAGTTTTAATCAATGGCATCTATTACTGATGATTGCCCTTTATCATCAGACTAAAATATCAATTGGTTTTTTGTATAGGTAATGATAGAACCTCAAATCTCTTATTCAATGATAAAAAAAAAAAAAAAAAAAAATTATTAGTTAAGCTAACTGGACTCATGAAATAAATGAATTTGAGTGTTAAAACTTCAAACAATATGAAATTTGAGATTAAAGTTTAACAATAGTTTGGTTTTTTGCCTTGCCATTTAAAATGGCTGAGTTAGCATTGTTATATCAGTAGCCTTTTATTATTGGTTGGGAATACTTGAAATGTGAAGGATTGAGATCTAGTGCAATAGCTAAAAGCTATTGCACTGTGCAATTAACCATTGTGTGTGAGAGAGTTAAAAGAATAAAATTTAAAAATGAAATGATAAAAAGTTGAAGGTTAAAAAAAAATTTATGGGTTGAGATTTTATTTTATTTTTTTATTTTTATTTTTTTAGATAATATAGATAGAAGACATAGGAAATAGGAAAGGAGAGAGTGGGAAAATAAGACTTACAACTAGGGGTGTTTATAGTGTGAGGCGGTGCAGTTTTGGACCATTTTTAGCACCGTATTTTGTGGTATGGCTTAGCTAAAACCATAACTGCACCACACCTTAATTATAACCGTACTGCACCTCATTTTTGCAGTCACATATGCAGTGTGATGTGTAAGATACGGTTTGAACGGTTTGAAGCTAATGTATTTTTCAAATTTTGGGTTTTTTCTGCCCAACCCAAAATTGATTTTTCCTTTTATTTTAAGCCAAGTTTTAAACTATTGAGTTAGTTTTTCTTTATTTTATGCTGGCTTTCATAGTTTACACTTTTTAGGATTACTAAACTTTTTGTTTTTGTTTTGAAAACTAGAGCTATTAAACTATTAATAATATATTTAATATTTTAAAAATAAATATATTAATATATAGAGAGGTCGTGGTGCGTTGTGGTTTGTGCGGTTTTTATATTATAAAACTGCAAACTATATTGTACCATGTACTGTGATGTGGTATGCTGTTACTTGTGGTGCGGTGCGGTTATACAATTTTGAAAGTAATTTTGGTGCAGTTTTTATTATTTGTATGGCTTGCGCGGTTTGGTGAATGCCCTTACTTATAACACTAACACTTAAAAAGGGTTGGTATTAAAAATAACGTTTGTAACTTTTAATTACTATCCTGATCTTGATCAAAACCAAATATCTGAACGGGTGGTTCTGGGACTGAAAAGTTTGATACTTTTAACGCGTTTTCATAATTCCGTGTTGACGTCAGCTGGGACCCAATACCCAATCTAGTTCCTCAAAAAAAAAAGCTATCAAATATCAAAGCTGATATCTGTGGCATTTCTAGTTCTTACTTCAGTTCAACTTATATACTTCTTCCTTAATTACGCGCTACGTAGGGTAGGTTTTTTGAGTTTTGAGTTATCTTAGTGACCCGCCAACTGAAGCTTTGGATGCTTCTATCGACTAGCTCTGATAGTCATAGAAATGAATTCTCAAAAAGGAGAGACTAATGAGAAGAGAGATCAAAAAAGCATTGTCGGTTACCATGTTGGGAGAGTCAAAACAGTGATAGTGAAGAGAGCTAAAAGAATAATGAGTGCAAAGAAGCCGAGTTGCCGCTGCCATCTTCATCCTAGCCTTAAGAGGTTAGTCTACAACACTTTGGTAACCTTACTCTTGTCTTTCAATTCAAAAGGTCTGTGTGTGAACGTGTACATTTTATGGAACAACATCTATACCCATGTAAATTCATCTGGTGCAAAATTGCACCAACCCCAACACCTTAGCTATCTCCGATGGCTTTCATAACAGTCTCGAACACCATTTTCAGTGATATGGAGGTATTTTGTAGTTATGAAATACAAGAAGGAAATAGTAAAAGATATACTTATACCAGGCTTGGGTATTTTCAATCCACGCGTGCTTTGGCAAAAATATGATATATTTTCTTCTTTAACTTTTTTTATTATTTTAAGTTCATTTTAAACATAACTGTATTTTTTTTTCTTTCAATAAATAAACAAGTAAGTTAAAGAGGATCTGATTTTAGGGCGTAAGGTTAAAATGAGCATAAAGCAATCTTTAAAAGAAAAAAGAAAAAAGAAATACAAGAATCTTAAACATTTTGAGAAATTAAGACTGATATTTGAAGTCAATGATACAGTATCTATCTATCTATCTATCTATTTATGTTAATAAAATAATATTGTATAATAATTAGATAAAGTATATCTATCTATCTATTTATGTTAATAAAATAATATTGTATAATAATTAGATAAAGTATAAAATGGTAGATGCGATTATTTTTCTTTTCTAATGATATAACGAAGCTCTCTAATATTGTTAGTTTTTTCCTTTTACATTTATTCATTGTTGATATATATTTTATTTTTTCTTCATTAACTATATATGAAAACATGTGCCCCTTTCTTGTTGATATATAAAATAAGAATAAATTAAAAAAGAATCCGAGAAAGAAAAAGAGGAAGAGAAATAAAATCTAAGAATTGAACATACTTATTTTATTTTATTCATATATTCTTATATAAAAACTTAAATAAATAAGAAAACTTTGTTCAATGATGAGGTATTATTGGTTTTGTGCAATTATTAATATTACTATTTTTGTGCATGCCAAACATGCGATATTTTTGTGCAATTATTAATATTATTATTTTTGTGTATACTAAACATGTGATATTTTTGTGCAATAATTAATAGTACTATTTTTGTAAGTTTGTTTAGCTATTATAATAAGTCTAATTAATGACATATATTTTCTACAATTGTTCATATGACTTCTCATGATTAACACATAATAAAAACAACGTCAATAATAAGTCATTTAAAATGATATTGTTTTAATCACAATTTACATCCTGTGAAAAATTTATCCATTACATTACTCTAAAAAAATTATTTTTTTAAAAAAATTCATAACTATTAACATGGAATGTTATAATTAGTGTTATAATAAAAATATTGTCATTGATGAATTTAGAAAACTGATCCATCACAAAATAGCCATATGCACATGTGAAAAATTAAAACGTTCACCTGTGAACATTATTGATTTTTCTGAATACTAATTCTAATGGTTTGTATTTAAACAAACTCTGTATTGATCGGCCTATTCGGGCTATTTAGTTTTTGTAATATATCCTTTGTTTCCTAAAAAAAAAAAATTAAAATTAAAATGTCATATATCCTAACCACCTTTTGTTGAAATTATCTGAATAAGTGGGATCCACAATTGTGGATTTTCCCTGTTCACATTCGGTAGCATTGTGTATGCATGCATGCTGTAGATAACATTCCAAACCTTGGCCCAATAAGGTTAGTTACCTGTGGACTCCTTTATTGGATCTAATTCAAATATTTTACAGTTGGGCTGAAGGTATCAACTCATGGGTTGGAGTTGCTAATTTTTTAGGCTTACTAAAGTATTGGATTGTTGACTTAAGTTTGTCAAGAACTCACCCCATGTAGGATTTTTTTTTTTTTAAATAAAACCCCAATAAAAACATGGCCTCTAAAGCGCAATTGCACAACCCAAAAGTTTAAAATTTTGGGTTATTTTTTCTTCCAATACTTGAAGGTAAATTATATAAAAAATAAATAATTCTAAATATTGCGTAACAATTACATGGGTCAAACTTTTCAAAAATCAGAAACTATGTTTTAATAGCTAAAGCAAATAGATTGTATCAACCTTAGAATAAAGTTAGTAGTGTCACCCACTCACCATTACATGTGAGATCCTCTATGAAAATGGAGTTGTGTAATAGTGATATAAATCTTTTTCCGCAAAATGGGGGAGGTAAGTGCATTTTTTTTATCCCGTTGACCATTTATGAATTAAAGCAAAAATTAATGTTGATCATTTACATAGGTTTCTTTTAGTGGGAAGGAATTGTATTAAAGCAAAAATTAAGTACAAACTGATCTGCATCAAAAACCAAGGCCAGATGGCAATCAAGGCATGAGTGAGCACAAGCAATAAGAATGTTTAGAACTTTTGGATCTACTTGTACATTAATATTTAGGATGCCCGAGTTGAAACAAAGACATTGCATAGAGCTTGATTACGAATGCAACAACAATGCTCGGTAGATCCCAAGTTCCTAACTTGTCCCCTATTAATTACAAGTCATGCAAATGAGTCAAATAATAATATATGTATTTTTTTTTTTAAAGATGTAAGAACATGTGATTTTGAACATTTGTATGATTGCACACTTCCATCTTTATTTTATTTAAAAAAAAAAATTAATTAGGTACATAAAACTAATGTTGCCTTACTTCTTCGCTTACTTTTTTTCTAATTTTTTGAATCAACTGGATCTAATGTGCAAGTAAACAAGAGATCAATTCCTCCATTTCAAACCATGAGATCTTCATGTATTCTTTGAATCCATTGCTTCTTGCCCTTCTCCAAGTGGATTATCACAATCACCCAGCAAATGTGTGGGGTTTCTTGGCTGGCACATGCTTGTACTTCTTGGCACTTGAATTGAAGATGAAAATCAATACAGGCCTTCGACAATAAATAATCATGATCTAAATGAAAAAATCCTCAGCAACACTAGAAGGAAGAGAGAACCTGATTATCAAAAAAAAAAAATGGAAGAGAGAGAGAACCTAGTTCAAAGTTTATCTTAATGACTACCAACTTGGTACATGGAATGCAATGAATGAACGGGGTCACTACAAGTATGTGAAAATAGCAAAATGGAATGGCAAAAATGATATAACAATATCCTTCCAAGAAGAAAATCACAGCAACATTCTTAAAACCAAAGTGGACAAGCATGATTAAAAGTGCATAGGTAAAGTGAACATCTATAGAACTGGTGTTTCCTCCATTTTTATTTTTCAGTAGCTAGGTCCACAAAATGCTGTGAATACCTCCCAATCCTCAACTTCTGACTCCTCCTTACTTAACCATTTTTTGGAACCAAATCATCACAGAGAAGATTCAGCAGAGTAGATTTTCTTGCTCCGCCCAACAATAGCAACAATCCACATTCTAAAAATTTGACCTAAAAAATTTGATAAAAAGTTGACCAAAAAACAATGAGAATATCGGTGTGAAATTGCCTCTTAAAATTTCTAATATTTTAGAAACTATGTGTTTAAGGATGAATTTTAGTCCAAGGAGGGATCCCCTAGTCTTTAATTGATATGTAAGCTAAGCTACAACGGACCCTCGATGGACCTATTTGGGCCAAGGGGTGAGCCACACTCTACATTTTTGTTAGGAATTTTAACTAATTTCTTACTTTTTTTGTTGTTGGTAATTGCACTCATTTCTCTTTAGGTTTGAAGAAAAAACATCTCATTCCAAAATTGAAGGAAAAAAACACTTCCTTCCTCATTTGACATCCCAATTGACCAAATTTTGTTAAATTAATATGAGGTAACTACAGTTCACTTCCTTCAAGTTTGAGGAAATGATACTCCACCCAAAATTTGAAGGGAAAATACACTTTTTCCCTTGACATCAAATTAACCAAACTTTGTAAAATTAGTAATATTAAAAATGTTGTGTATTAACTTGCCATTTTTTTATTAGTAGATTTTAAAAATTATCCCCCATTTCATAATTAAAATTAATTGTTTAAAATTTTTTAATTAAAGTTATTTTTAAAATATTAAGTACGAAATTTTTATTAATTTTTTCTTTTTTCAACTATTTATAGAGAGATTCATCATTGCAAGAGTTTTGGTACTTGATAAATTTTGCATGTTTATTCTAAATTTATCAGTTTTTTTTTTTTTCTTTTTTAAATTAACCATGGTTAAACTTTTGTAAAGAGATTCTTGTAAAAATTTAAAATATTTCCTTACTAATGTAAAGTATAAACAAAAGGAGAGAAGTGTCAATTTCTTGAAACCTAAAGGAAGGGGAGTGTTTTTTTCCTTTTAAGTTTTTGGGGTGGAGTGTCATTTCTTTAAACCTCAAGGAATGAGATTGTAATTACCCTTTTTTTTTTTTTTTAATTCACCCCCTCTCTTTTTGGGGTGGAGTGTCATTTTTTTGTTTTTGTTTTCTTTAAACCTCAAGGAATGAGTGTTTTTTTTTTTTTTTTTTAATTCACCCCCTCTCTTAAACCTTATGGTTATGAAGAATTTGTGATTTCGTGAAAGAGATGCTCCATCGATCTTGAAATGTTTAAGTTGGTGAATAGGTTTTTTTAAAGTTTGTCAAACAATAAAATATATAATAATGTCCCTTTATATATTTTAAATAATAAAATGCAATATTCTCTTCTTCTTCTTTTTTACTGTTTTATCTAATGTTATCCTTTGTATGATAAACCAAAAAAAAAAAGACCATTATAGTCAAATTATAATCTCCTCTTCCCCTCCTCCTTTCATCTGCTCTATCTTACCCCACCACTCATTCTCATCAACAACTTCCATATGCACATAAATATCATTTTCAAACCACAAAAATGGAACAAATAATATATATATATATATATACTGTTAAATTTTGTTAATGAAATTTTATGGTTAATAATATGAATTTGGACTTAACTGAGCCTTTTAAATATGAATAAACTCATAATTAATAATATATTCATTTCTGTGCGGTAGCATGGGTTACATACTAGTATTATATATAATAGCAAAAACCTTTAAGGAAGTGTTGTCACGTTAGAAAAAAACCTATCTAAAAATCAAACATCAACAAGTTAAAAAGCAATAAATTATATTAGTTGGCAATGTTACACACCGTTTAAAAGCCTCTCATTAAAAAAAATAAAAAATAAAAAAAAAATCGGTTAAAATGCTCCAATACTACAAAAAATAAAACGCAAATTAGAGAGAGGAGGAGAGAGTTTCAATACTCCAAAAAAAAAAAATACACGCAGATATAGAGGGAAGGAGAGAGTTCGTAAGAGCATTTGCAACAGTGTATGTAAAATCATGTAAAATAGAAAAAGAAACTGTTTTTACACATTTTGCCTCAAAACTACACTACATCAGTCCTTCTAAAAATGTCTAAAATCGTGTATATCTATACACGAGCTATAGTAACCGTGTAAATTTACACAATTACTATAGCTCGTGTATAGATTATTTTATTAATTTCTTTCGCTCCTTTTTTCTCTCTCTTCTCCGTGCTTAACAACCTCAGTAGCTTCACCACTTCTCATCTTCTTCTTTTTTCTCAGATACACACAAACACACCCACACACAAACACATCCACACACAGCTTCGATCAATACAGAGATTCACTTGCTCAAAAAAAAAAAAAAAAAAAACACACGAGATACACAAACACACCCACACACAAGCAAACCCACACGGACAAACAACAAAGATATTGATGGGAGCTTGACTGAAACGATTGGAGCTCGTTGATGTGTGGATCGGAGCTAGGTGAGATCAGAGCTCGTTGATGCGTGGATCGGAGCTGTGAGGGAGAGTAAGGGGTTGGATCGGAGCTGTGAGGTGATATCAGAGTTGTGAGGGAGAGTGAGGGGTGGGATCGGTGCTGTGAGGGGTGGGATCGGAGTGGGTCGGAGTTGTGAGGGGTGGGCCGGAGCTATGAGGGAGACGGAGTTGTAAGGAGTGGGCTGGAGCTGTGAGGGAGACGGAGCTGTGAGGGCCGGAGCTGTGAGGGAGACGGATCTGTGAGGAATGGGCCGGAGCTGTAAGGGAGAGTGATGTGTGGGTATGGAGATGGGTATGGAGATGGGTAGAGTAGAGAGATGGGTATAGAGAGAGAACAAGAAATCAGAAAAAATGAGAAGAAAAAGAGAGACCCGTGAATTTAACCACTGGTAGTGGAGAGAAATAATAAAAAAAATGGATAAAATTGATTATTTAAATAAAAGAAGGGATAGAATAGATAAACTGATGTGGGTGTTTTGTAAAAGTGGATGTGTAAAATAGAAAAAGTAAGTTTTTAGTGTAAAAATGGATGTGTATAATGCACGAGCTGATGTGAATGCTCTAAGCCCTCAACGTCCGTTCCCTGTTCCACTTCTCCATTCCAAAACACACTCCACGGCCAAACCCCTTCTTCATCGTCCAAAACCCAGACCATAAAGGTAGATTGTTTGTTGAAACGGTTTGGTGAAAGGGAGATACAGAGATAAAGAGAACTACCACCGGTCAAAATTAAATACGATGAAAGGTCCAAGGGGTATTGAGATGCGAAGAGGCAAATACAGAGAAATAGAGAGACAGACCATCAGATCCGTATCCTCCATCGGTTAGTCTCTGTTTTTTGTTTCTTTAAATTTGGGTTTAAATATGATTTAGGTCTGGGTGTTTTGATTGTATTGGATTGGAATGTATTGGATTGCATTTAGGTTTTGAGTAAGGAATTTAGGATAGAATGGTTTTTAATATCAGATATCTGTGTTAGATTTGGTTTTTCTTTTGGATAACAGAACCGCCCGATCAAACTCTCTCTCTTTCTAATGCACTCCCATGGACTTCTTCTTCTTCACACTTATTTTCTTAGTCTCCCCATATCGTTTCCCCTAACCCATTTACAGATGGCTCTGTCAAACTATTGCCTCTGTGTTTGGTTATTAGATTGGCAGTTTTTAAGAGTTTCTTTTTTTTTTTTTTTTTTTTTTTTTTTAATATTGTAATAGCGCTCAAACCATGATTTAGTTTCATGGCTAAAACTATTTGGAAAATTAAAAAAAGAAGAAGAAATTTAGTTTTTGTTTGTTTGTTTGTTTATTATTATTATTATTATTATTATTATTATTATTTGTGTGTTTATGTTTGTTTGATATGTTAGTAATTGCATCTGAATGATATTTTTTGCCATTGATATGTCAAGCTATTATAATGGGTCCAATGAGATAATATTTTAAAATACTAATTTTATGATATTTACCTTGTTAGGATTATTGAATAATTTTCGTTGTTAAAGTTTGTTAACTATCCTGAAATATTGAACCAATGGTTGCTGCAACACCGTTTAAAAGCCACACTTTATAAATAAAAAAATTAACTGGTTAAAATGCGATTTACATGGAGATAGAAATAGAGAGAGAGGATGAGGGCTGGGACATGGAAAAAGAAACAGAGAAAGAGGCACAGTTCCTAAGGCGCCAAGAGAAAAAGAGTCCATTGTGCGTTACAATCAAAAGGGAAAGATAGTAGAGTTCATCAGAACCGAACAGCAAAAACAATCCCCTTCACTCCATATTCAGAAGGTACAGCATCTGAATACGCATCGAAATTCTCACCTCTTAATTTCCCATCTTTCGCTTGCTTCGATTTCAACCTCTTTATCAAAATCTTCATGTCCTCGACTATCTTCCACGTGTCGTCGAATACGATCCTGTGGTGCAGCGAGATCGCCCAGGCTGCGATTCCCTGCTTCTTCTGACTCTTACCGGCGAAGAGAGAAATATCTAAGGCTGGCCATCAGCATCAGTTTCCCCATCACTGTCTGATCCCTTGCCAGATTTAGACCACCAGATCGCCAAAACCAACATCAACAACGATACATTTTTTTCTCAATTTTGTTGGTTTGGGTATAAAATGTTACTTTTAATTGAGTTTTTTTGTTAGGTAGGTTTGGATTTGATTTGTTTTTGTTTTGGATTTTTGGATTCTCTATCAAAATGTTTGTTTTCTGAATTTTAGATATTTGCTTTTGTTTTGTTTTTTGTTTGTTTTTTTAGATTATAGAAATCACTAAAAATATTGATTTTAGTTTGGGTACTCCTGTTCCTAATCTTAACGAAATCGTTGGGATTAAATAATTATAGGATTGAATGTTGCATTGATATTTATTTTAGGTTTTTTTGTTGTATACCCATAGCCAGTAAAGTTATTGTTTTTTTTTTTTTTTTTTTTTTTCAAGTTTGGGGATTAAATATGATTTAGGTATGAATTTTTTGGTTGGATTGCTTTAGATTTAGTTATTTGAGTTAAAAACTTAAAATGCAATTGAAACTCGAAAGCCTTGAGAAACAGAGATAGGAGGGACAGAGTTCGTAGGGCACCAAGAGATAAATATTTAAGGCCGGCCATAACCATCAGTTTTTCCTCTACCATCCGTTCCCTTGCTAGACTTAGGCCACCGGAACCACAATCACAAAGAGAAACAGTTTGAGAGAGACTCAAAGTTCTAAGGAAAAAAAAAATCAGTTCTAATTCTTATTTTTCAGATTTGTATATTCATTTTTTTTTTTTTTTGTTAATGCTATTGTTTAAATAATGTGGTAAGTCCATCCAAACCTGATCTCCTCCTTTTCTTTTATTAAATTTCTATTTTTTTTTTTTCTTTTCAATTTCTTGTAATTTTCATTTATTCCTCATTCTGTCACGAAAGGGGAGAAGAATTTAGAAAGTTCTCTGCAAGCATTGCAAATGATTGATATTCAAGACTCACCAAATTTGGGGAACTGCAGATTTTTTGGTATCTCCTTTCCTGTCAATAAAAAATGGCCCAAGAAAAGATTACCCATTTTCCAATAATACAGAAACAAAGTGGTAAGTTTATCTCCTATTCTTCCTCTTCTCTTATAGATTACTCTTTTTCTCTATTTTTGAAACCCAAATTCCAAAGGGTCTGTTATTTCTTTCCCAGTATATACCCACTTCATAGTATAATTCACAAATTTTTCAGAAAATGGATGATCATGAAAGTGAGTAAATAATAGAAATTCAAGAATCAACAGGATTAAAATGTTCCCAAAATATAAGATACTTCCAGCTAGAACTAATCAATGCAACAACCATAGGAATTTAAACGTGTTCTTTATTGGTCGTGTCATCGCATGCTTAGTATTTTAAAATTTTAATCCACTGGTAGCTTCTAACTTGGCATAGGATTCTTCTGCATTGTCAAGGATAATTGGACACGACCTGTATTTGGGGTCTATTCTTCTTATAGTGACCTAAGCCAGTCTTCAATCAGCCAAAACTTTGAAACAAACACATTCTTAGTTGGTGGCTTCATATTTTGTGGATCTTAAAGATTTTTCCAAGTGGTGGGTTAACTTTTATCTATCCTAAAGAGCTAAATTTTGGGTATAAGAATGCTATTTCCTGGTAGCAAAAGAAGAGGTCTAGGTCCTCCTAACAACATGCTCTTTGGTGGTACTTAAGTGTAAGGTTTGTCAGAGTGGTTGAAAATTTTTAAAATGTTATTTCCATAATCTCACTTTAATAGCAACAACTTGATAAATCTTATTTCTTGCTGCCAGAGTGATTAACAATTGCACATGGCCCAAATGGGTGTTAATTTGAATGCTATGTGATTAGAGTTCATTAAAATTTGTGAGTTCCCTCAAATCTCACCTTCTTCTCTAGTGATGTCGCCCTTTTAGCCAAACCTATCCTTCATGATTTGTTTATTGCAGCTACTATTTACTTAATATGTTAATATCATGGAATGCAATATTTGCCAGAATTTTTTGACAGCCTTTTTTCTCTTCAACATTTTGTACTTATTGGGTGCAAGAACCTTGCTCATGCGCCTAAAATGGATGCCATTTCTGTCACCTGAACAAATTGCAGTGCCAATCCATTCATAATTGCCCCAAGGAAAGATGTGCTGATGGCATCAACATTGAATAGTCCAAAGACTGAGTGGATTACAGAATAAAAGTTCACATATAAATAGTTAAAATGATATGGGTGGTAAGTTTTCTCAAAATTAATCTTCTTTACTCAACTCTCCTTTAAATCAAACAATTATATTTGTAATTACAGTAATCTCTTCCTTTCTCTGATCAATTTCTCCTAATATTTTTTGTTGTAATTCTTATTTTGTCAATTAAATGTATTGCCTTGATGTGTAGGCACTACTCTGGGACAAATTGTCTATTATGTTTAGCAGGAATTACTTCACTTTATGGAGTTTAATGAAAGTTAGTTAAAGTTGGTATGTTTTCTCAAATATTCTCTTCTAATTTATAAAGTATTTATTCAATCCCAAAAAAAAAAAAAAAAAAACTATTCATGCCATTGATCCCCTCTTCCCTATCACTTTTCCTTTCCTACAACGTTTACTAACTTGTTACATCGCAAAAGAAAAAGAAAAATTGTTAATTCAATATATTTTTAATGACTTTTGCATGATTAGTGTTGGCAGTAGTCTATCAGCAACTAGGGTAAGAACTCACGAAATCTAATATTGCTTAAACTCCTACAATTAAGACCATATTGTAATGATGCAATTCAATAACTGTGAAGGTAATTAATTTTGGCATGTTATCACCAACCTCCTCTTTTTCCTTTGTTTTTTATTTCTAAAATCGTTGATGAGTTTACTCCCTCTAATGAATCTTGCAACATCATGTGTTATTTATTTAGCTATTCAATCATAGAAAACATAGGGTGTATACATTAAACGTTTCCATATAGAAACTTTATGGTCAAGCTCATTAAATTAGGCATTTGAGAATTTCAGATCGTATAGAAGTTCCTCATACTCATAAGAGGTTTAGGATTTCTTCAATTTAAAGAGGGATCACTTATTATTCTTTTGTTTGATTGTAGAGTGATACTTATGGTGGAATTTTTCCATACAGGCTTTCCCCCATTTTCTGAATGTTTGGGTAGGTCTGTTTTTCATGATTGGTTCAAATTTTGAAGAACTTAAGTTTTTATACTTTGTGCTCAACATACAGCTGGAGCAAGAGAAATATGGTAAGCTTCAATGACCCATATTGCCCCAGAAGTTGGCTACTTTGTTTTATCTTCCTACCAATTCTGCAGAAGGGAAAACTGTATGTTTTCACCAGAACATATTTCTGGAGGTTCAAATGGTGATATATCCATTGATACAATCTTATGCAGTGCTGGTAGTGTTACTATATCACCTTCTGGCCAGGACCATTCTGCTGATCTTGGTAAGAATTTGTACTTGCTTGTCTGTTAACAATATGGAACTAGCCAAAAAAAGAACTAAGATAGTTTTGAAGATTATCAATTATGGACTCTTTGATTCTAAAAATAAATGCTAAAATTTATTTCTTTCCTTTACCATGATATGATAGCAAAAAGAAAAAAAAGAAAAAAAGAAAAAAAAGGAAATGCAATTGTGGTTCCTAAGAATAGCAGATTTGATATTTGAAATTGTCATGTAAGATTTAGAATGGTGTGTTTCAAGTTTATATATGATTTTAAAATTTTTTTTTTTACTTAAGTTAGTTTGTTCTTGTCTTTTTTAATTCTTTAAGGGGTAATAATACTTGGGCTTAATCACAAACATTGAGAAAGATCTTTTTGATTTCAACTTTGAATATGTTCCTTCATATCCTCGCATGAATTATGATACCTCAAATTAATACTTTCCCTAGACTTGTTATTCCATAAATTTGTAACCATTTTTTGGTTTCAAACTTTTTTGTTGTCAAATGTTCTATAGTCTCATGGTTTGATTTGTTGTGGTTCCTAGGAATGGTAGATTGGTGTTCCAAATTGTCAACTTACAGATTTTATAGAGAAAAAAGAATGAATTTAAGAGATGAAATCTTGATTACATTACCACAGGCCAAAATTGGTAGGTTTAAGATTTGGTGTGTTTCAAGTTTATATGTGGTGTTAAGTTATTTACTTAGGTTAGTTTGTTTCTATGAATCTCCTTATTTTTGTAGGTTCTTACTTTGAGCAAATTAGTAAATGCTTTAAATATATTTACTTTTGCTGATAATTAGAGAGATTAGTAAACGGCCTATAATTAAGCCAAAACAGCATAGCTCCACACCCCAAAGTGTACTTACCCATCACATAGTTCAAGCATAATTTTTATATTTACATTTAAATTTATTTACCACTTTACTAGGATGAACTTTTTACTTTACATTATATTTACATAAAATTTTAAAGGTATTTCTATAGTCTACGCAAGGTAAGGAAAGGACTACATACTTTTTCTTAGTATCATGCATCTTGGAAATGTTTATTTTGTTAGTGAAAAAATGGGCTTAGATGAGAAGTTGGGTAGTTTCAAGGTAAAGTTTAATATGACATATCAAGTCTTATGTCAGTATGGAATCATTAGTCTTTCACCATTGCATAAACCAAAGATTTTGTCATCCGCTATCATGCACATTAAATTAAGCAAGTTTTATTTAGATTGGGAGATGATGAGATATTCTTGAGGTTGGTTTGTATTTTTATAATTAAATTTGTCTTATCAAATTTAATGCTAAATTTGATGTCTAAATAGCTTTGATTTTTTTTTTCCTATTTAAACTTAGGTTCATGGGTTCAATTTCTTTTGCTGAAGAAGTATTAAGATGATGAATGTGAAACGAACAACAATCTTGCTTCCCCACCAATTTGCTTCCAAGGAAGGACGATCACACTATTCTCTTTAGTTGGATTCTTTTTTTTCAATTGCTAGAAATATTTTTCTCTCCATCATAGCGGATGTTACAGATTTAGTTGTTTAGAATAAGCTTAAAAGAGAATCTACTTGTAAGACAACACATATTTTTATGGATAGCATATGTAGTGTTATATACATTTTAAATTTGAAATTCATACCAAGTGTTATTTTTCAAAATTTATAAATTCAATTGCATTTGCTACATACTTATTTAATTAAATTTATTTAAGACTTTTGAAACAAAATGTTTTCTTCAAATATATACTTAAAATTATTTGAATATATTTGCTCTCTCGAATTCTAATTATTTTTATATAAAAAAAAAATGTATTTGTGGACTCCTACAAAATTTTCATTATTTTATTTTTATTTTGTTAAAAATAGATGTACTATTTTTTTTTCTTTTTTTCTTCAAAAACTTGAAAATACATGTACTTACGTAATTCCCGTGCAAATGCACGAGTTTAAAAGCTAGAAAATATAAAACTTAAAGAGCAAGGGAAGAAAAATGCAAATACAAGATAGTACCGAGACGTGTTATTGAAGAGGAAATCGAAGAACTCAGCAAAAACTTCTCCACGACCCTTCAAGTTGAAATGATCCATTGGTAAATAAGTTAAAATACAAGGATACCAAAAAGGCCCTCTCTAACAAGGTGGGTTGGTTTGTAAAAACCTCACTATGGTTTTCTTCTGAATAGTCTCCTAACAATTTTGTGGACAATGAGAGTATATATAGTATGGATGAAGGGTATAAGAGTCACATTTAAAATCTCAGCTAACAGTGAATCTTGCGGGTCATCTTGCAACTTGGCCAACTTGCAAGATGAGTCATGAAACACTAACTCTTCAACTTCCAGTATGTGCTCCTCATGTGACCTTCAACTGTCTTAATCAAATATTCACCACTTAAGATTAAACCCATTGCAATCAAAATACAAGGAAATAAATTAATGAAATTACAACAATTTTTGTTATGGAATAAAGCTAACATAAATATTATGTGAAAAATTATAACTTAACAAAAAGATTCCATGGGTTTTTGGAAAAATATTTTCAAGAATGTAAAATTCCATTATTTTTAGAAAACCACTCTAAATTTTTTTTTTATTAAGCCCATGGATTACTTTGAAAACATATTGAAAAGTGTTTTTGGAAACTACTTTTTGAATGAAGGTATTCAACACTAACTGGAAAGCTAATGTGTAAAATTGTAAATACCCATACATACCTTATTCTAATAGATTAAAAAGAATATAAGGAAAGAAAATTCAATTCAAGTTATCGTAGTCATAAACTAGGATTCTCAACTAAAAAATAAAAAAAAATAAAAATAATAATAATAATAATAATAATAATAGTCATAAGCTAGAATCAATCACATGGCCATATAAACATATGTATATATATATATAATGGACAGATTCACATAATCCATATAATCAAGATGTAAAATATCAAAACTCAAATTAAATCCTTTCTCTAAGAAGCATGTTCATCACATAATCATAATCATCCAAGCAAGTTAAATATGATAATCAAATAAGCGTGATACTTATTTAAACTAGTAAAGCCTTAAAGCAAGTGAAAAAATGGGATTTGGACTACTTAAAGAAAATTAAGAGACAAAAAAAGGAACGCAATTATTTGTAGACATGTTTTCTGAAGAAATTTGGAGAGTTTTTAGGCCATTTTGAGGGTTACTTGATTGTGAATTCGAATGAGAAAGGATGGGGTGTGTAATATAGTCAGGCTCAGCTCTGCAATGGGTTTGTAATACTGCAAACCCTGGCTTTGATCCAACATATAACGTTATTAACCATAGATTTTTTTTTTAATAAAATAAAAATGTTTTATTAAATATTGACCATAAGAAAGAAAAGTATATTGTGACATTAATAAAAACATAGTGGGGCATTAAAATGATATAAGTTCAAATTGGAAGCTCTGTTTTTGGATGATGTCAAGAGGGAGAGAGATAGTGTATTATACTATGTAGTGAGAAAGAGAAGCTCTTTCTTTTTATGGATTACATCACAGAGACGGAGAAGCATGCAGTTTAAATCATGCCTCTCCTTATCGCTAACTCATCAGTGTCTTTCCTACGGCCTAGCACTTCTTTTTTAAAATCTTTGGCTGATCTCACACAAAGAATAGTAGTTTTTTTTTTTTTTTTTTTTTTTTTTTTTCCACATTGGATGAGAGGGTTCCAAAAATTGATGAGGACTTTCTCTATGATGTCACAAAAATCCAATAGCCATAGGAATAAAAATGTTGTCGTCTGACGCCACTAAAGTCCAGAACCAGAAATGTATCCAATAGCCATTGATGAGGACTTTTTTATGATGTAATGAACGCACTTATGAGTTATGACTCATTAGCCACGAAGGTGCAAGATTTTCTTCCATCATACAAAATGACATCACAAATTAAAAAACATTTCAACAAAAGAAGAAAATTAGGAACAAGAAATTTCCACCTTAATGGAGCACGAGGCCTATATAGAGGTTTGCAATGATAGCCTGTTTCTTCAATACTAACCTTTGCTAAGAAAATTAACAAACATTACTGTGAGAAAAATGAGGGGCTCAGGGAGAGGAGGTGAGGTAGGAGACACTCGGAAGCTTAGCCATCCATTACGCAAGTTTAGAGTCCGAAGAGTTAGAATTGTGCAGAGGGTGTATGCAAAGAAATCGAAAAGCTTTCATCTTCAACTTAACCAAGCAAGGTTAGTGATAAAAATCTCTCAGTTTTCTTCTTTTGTTAGCTTATAGTTTATATAACATTGATGCAAATTGGATATTATGATATTATCACACCAAAGCACCCCAAGAAAAGAAAGCTTAGTAAGATAATAACAGGGATGATTGCATATAGCTTATATAATTATGTGATAACTATGTTCCCCAAGTTATTTATAATAGAAATGGAACTTCCTTTAAGTACTTGTTAAGCTATAGAATTATCTATGTGATGAGATATACTTCATTGTGGTGGTTTTTGTTCACTTGTACCTTTGATTTTATAGATTTCTCTATCATGATCATTGTTTATAATTGTGCAAGTGAGCAAGACTTCATCTCCTCTGCCCCAATTCATGTGGTCTTTGTTTTCCTGATTCAATCACTGATTGGCCTCATCCAAGTGGAGTATCAAAGCAAAAGTCTGTCACCATTTGACACACATCCGATTAGTATATGGACTTCCTTTGGGGCAATCTGCATCTACAGCCTGGGACTTGCAACAAAGATGGAGCCCAAAACTCGTAGCGCAAGCTACTCTAAAGTTCTCAGCCATGTCATTCTCATCTCTGGAGTTCTTTCTTCAGCGTCCCTAGCATCGACTTTACTCCCACGCTTTATAATATGGGCCATCTTACCTATAATGTTAGCATATATACTGAATAAGCATGTGTACAAATGGCTTTACCAAGAAATTGTGAGAGCAAATTACCATGCATGTGAAATCCTTAATAGGTTTCTCAATATGGTGCAGCGCCAACATTTGCCCATGTAACTTCTTTCTATGGCCTTTAGTTTTGACAAGAATGGTTTACATAGCTGCCTATAAATTTTAAGTAAATAAAAGTAGAATATTTTGCTAAATTTAAGTATTTGTTAACATGTTCTTGATATGAATTTTGGCAATATGACATAGAATTATTGTTGAATAATGCTAAAAATATAAACTATTTTACAAAAAAATATACATATTACTAATATGGTGAGTGATTATTGATAAATAAAAAAGTAATATTAATAATAAGTTTAAATGAAAACTAATAAGATGCTAACCACATTAATATTTTATAAAAATATTATAAAATAATTTGTAACAAAAGCATTAATTATTGTTGTTTGGGTCAAAGAAACAAATCGGACAATTGAGGTATGATTGGTTAGGCGAAAAAGACGTAAGGTCCTCTGCTTCCTTGTCTTGCCTGCCACAAGTATGCCTTCACAATTTTTCTTTTTTAAATCTTAGTTCAAAGCACCATAAAGAAACCAAAAAAAAAAAAAACAAAACAATAAAGTAAATTAGTTGTACTTCTTTCTTGTGATACTCGTGGTTTGTGTCCGAGTGTGGAATTTCTAACCAATAAACGTGGACCCCAAAGTCCCAACATTTGCAAAGATAGCTTTTTGGTGACGACAGATTTTCCATTCATTGGTGAAACATTGTAAATTACGAGAGTGCAAGAATCCATTCATGTTGTAGCAAAGATGTCACGGGTAGTTATTAAGGTGGGTTTAGATAGTATTTATTTGTTAAAACTTAAAAATTTATTATTAAAAATACTGTAGTAAAATAATTTTTAAAGTGTGAATAATACTGTAAGACTCAAATTTACTTAGAAATTTATGTTTTGCTGACTTTTGTGGGCCTATAAACAATACTCATAAGACCTACTAAAAAAACACAGATGCACGAATTGGGCAAAGGGTACAATCCAAACGCACCCTTATTGTTTATCTTCTTAAAGACTCACCTAGAAAGAGGGTCCTGTGTAAGATTCGGAAAAATATTTTTGGACATTCTTGTTGCTTGATATTTTGTGTTCTTTAGGTAGTCAGAAATCTCATTTTGTTTGCTTAAATTGAGCTGTTAACTGAGAATTAGGATGACAATAGCAGATAGGACAGATAGTTTGGCCTGTTGTTTTGCTATTTGTTAATAAAAATAACCCTTTAGCCCGCAAATATTGTACTTGTCAAAGATTACTAATAAAGTGCGCTATATTTCTCCTTGATTTATTTATTTATTTATTTTTATATGGCCAATCTAATTTTAAAAGATTACTAGTAAAGTTATAAAGTGACTAGTAAAGTTAGAAACTACCACTATGAAAGTTGCATATGGAACTCAATATAACCTTATCCGTTTCACATGCACTTTGCAGCATCATGAAATCTCTTGTCCCTTTTGTGAGGTCTTGAATCACCAAGACTTTGGAAAATATGTAGACTTTTAAGACTCAACAATATCCTTCATCGCAGGACAGTTCGTTGTTAAAAATACTCGATGCAATGAGTTGAAGCATAAAGAATTAAAGAAGATTAGGCCAAAATGGGGTTTTACCCCTTTCTCACAAACTTTTCAGCAAAATGCCTCATATCTGAAACTATTTAGGAATATGCCCCTGTTTTGAAACTCAATTTTTTTACAATCGAGTTATAGCAAACTTGGACTTAGGAAAAAAATTTTTTTTTTTTTTTGGAACTCGAGTTCCATTCAAAGAACTCAAGTTCTAGAAAATTTTTTTCAAGGAACTTGAGTTCCAGATTTTTTTTTTTTTTTTAATTTTAAATTTTTAGTTCACTATTACTCGATTGTCCAAAAATCGAGTTTTAAATTGAAATTTGATTTTTAGAAAATCGAGTTTCAAAATAGAGGTATTTCCTTAAATAATTTCAGACAATGAGTATTTTGCTGGAAAGTTTTTACGAAAGGAGTAAATGCCCATTTTGGCTAAGAAGATTAAGAACAATATAGTTCTAACAATGATATTTTTTACTTTATAGACCAGTGAGTAGAAGCATAAAGAATTTAAGAAGATAAAGATCAATATAGTTCTAACAATGATATTTTTTATAGACCAATGAGTAGAAGTTGATGATGCACAAAAATTGTCAGTGAGTTGATCGTCCACACATGCGTCAATGGGTGCACCTTGCACCTGAAGAACAAATGAGAAGAATCAATCAAAGGGCACCGGTGGGGTACCGGCCAAAGACTCTCTGAAGATTAAGTTAGAAGAGAGCTCCAACAATGCTAGAGAGTATAAGCTTTAGAGAAATTGTGCATACCTTGTTTTCTGAGGGCCTTTGGGTTTTTATAGTAGTGTAGAATCGACCTCTGTTTCTTGTGTAACAAGGCGTTTCCTTATGGCGAAGATCATCATTAATGGGCGGATATTATGAGATCCTCCTTATGTAAGGATTCTATTTGTATTGGGACTCTATAAACTAGGGTTAATCGTGAGACGCAAGTTGTTTCCATTTAGGACTCCTTGGAGATCACTAAAACCAGGTGGATGCCACGTGACCTTTAGATCCGTCTACTATGTGTTCGTGCATTTTGGATTCGTCCACTATCAGCCCACTGATCTAGCACCATCAAGTTTATTTAAATGGATCCGTCATCCCTAATTTTACCCTCTTCAGTTGCCCCTTCATTCCATAGGTCCGTGATCTCTGAGTGGTCAGGCCCATGGAGTGACGGTTCAATTTGTCTTCTAAAAAACATACCTAGCCTGACAAGTTGGCTTAGGGTCATTAATGTTGTAGGACATGTGGCGTCTATCTAGTGGCTCATTCCTTGGAATGAAGTGTCCCTTCGTCTTCCGTGCCATTCCCTCTATAAACCTGAGCCCTGTTCTTGAGGGCGAAGCCTTTACAAAGTCTTTGACTTCATCGAAAGTGAGACTAGTCGCCTTGGCTTATATCGCCCATGTTTGCATTGGCAATTGTGGCACCTGAGAAATATGCACCCCCTTTCTTTTAAGCTTAAGGCGATTCATTGATATCATGCTAGATGGCACAATGCATGAGCATATAGATCCCTACCAAGTAAGGGTTCCCATCTGATCAATCCAATGGCATGTTGTATGGCTTTTCAGAATACAAATGAGGTAAGTGCTATCATTTGAAGTCTTCAAGAAAGAATAGCGCCATTGGTAGCCCCCCCGGATATTCCTGAAATCCTTGCTAGCTTTATAGCTAGCTTATGGAGGTCTATGGGGATGATAGCTTCCATGTCATAGACTAGAGAGAAAAGGTGAAGCTTCTGTGGCTTGTAACTTGAGATTACAATGAGCCCAGAGGGCTGCAAGGAGCTCCTTTGTGTTTGCTATGTCTCATGGAAGATGGGATCACCATGACCTTGACAAGCTAGATAGCGATGATAATAAGCCATTTTAGCCACAAGTATGCATTAAGTTTGATGATCATTCAAAGTAAATCATGTCTGATCTAGAATTCCAAGAGGTAACATAAGGCCATGCCTTGCATAATGGCTAAGAATTAGCTTTGCTAAACGAGTCATGGCTGTCATGAGAATTTTGTATAACACAGAAGTCCTCAATGGCTTGATAAAATATCATTTCAAGGAGTAAGTAAATTGTATACCACACATATATGGTTAGTAGATGAATCTAGGTCTTCATGAAAGATACTGAGGGCAAACTAAATTAGCCCCCTAGTAATTACCCAGAATCAATTTGTTCAATAAAGTATTTATTTTGAAAGGCCTCCATGGGACTGCCAAAAGCAAGTTTAAAAGACAAGACTGAATTACTTTCATCCAGTATAAATTTCGCGAAGATAATTTTCATTAGTGATGAAAGATCAACAAGTAAATCAGCCACTGAAATTATTGAAGGCAGTCATGTAGTCAAATCTATACATAGTCCCAAACATGTGAAATGGGAGGATTTACTCTCCGATTAAGCAAAAATGGATACCATGATTCAATAGAAAGCTATTCATGCTTTTAAGAAAGAGTCAAGGAACCTTCCTGAATTTGTAGCTCGGGAGGCTAGAGATCATTCCCATTATTGGCGATAAGGTTCCACAATGCTGCCACTGAGTTAGTAGTCACTAATTGCATTCTTAAGGCCCTTTGGGCTCATGCCTTGACAAGTTGTACTGTCACTATCTTTCCCAAGGTAGATTGATTGGCTCAAAGCGACATCCAAGCAATACAACTAGCTATTCAAAATATTTGTGAGTGTCCTGTAACGTCATTACATATTAGCCATAAGGCATAAAAAATAATTTACTTGACCTGCAAGAACAAGATTAGTACCACTAAATGATTAGTTTGCAGTTAAATAAAGCTAAATCAACCATTTAGCCTTGTGTAGATACAGGTCTATGGACAGGAAACAATAATGAGAATAGCAAGGAATCCTAAAGGAGAACTTACTTTTGCAAGGACAACCAAAGTAGACTCAATGAACCTCAAATTCGTGATTTGTGAGGGTGACACACTAAATGTCATCGGCTTCTGATGATGCACAAATGTATTTATGGCAACGGCAACAACGTATTCATTCTTCTCTATTTGCTTGTGAAACCAAAGGTTGAATGGGTGGAGGTTACCATTTTCTCTCTACATATTTTTAAAAGTCATCTTTAATGGGCCTCTATATAGGCTCTCTATTAGGGTTATAAAACTTAGTGTATAGCCAACTTGAAGTAAAAAGCACCATATCCAAAACTAAAATCGTAATTCTCGGTAGATCGACAGCTTATCTTGATAGATCAAGATACATATTGAGAAGTCAAAACTTCTCTTTCCTTGAGCTAAACTTGGGTCTTTCTCTTGGACTTGAAAATAAACCTTTTGACTCAACAAAACTTACAATTTGTCATGTTTCCTTTACCTTCTTGTAACATTTATGTCCAATAAGTTAAGTGTTGTCAAACTTTGACAAATTTGAGCTAATTTACATAAAAAACATAGACAAACATCATAAAAATAAACAAAACTTCTCATACTTACATGCTAATTCACAAACCCAAAGCCCAGATACATCCAAAAACTCTTATGATGTTTGCCCCATGGTTTTTTACTTTAAAGAAAATGAGTATTTTCACGTAAATTTTTGTATTTTTGTGTGTGATTGATATTTTGCCTTGGTGTGATTTTGGTGATTATAATTTTTAGTTATTGATTTATATTGTAACTTATTTTCTTAAGTCACACCAAACTAGATATAGGTACCTGATAAAAATACCCTAGTTATTAATTGGAGGCAAGCCCGAACCATATATATTTTAGGAAATTTTGCCACGGCTCTCTCAGTCCTGGACTGATATGATATCCTTTCAATAATTATATAGGAGTACATTACAATGTATTTTACTTGAACGAACCCACATATATAACATTATTGACATGCATCTGAAAGGATGTGGAAAATGGGTCTTCCAATGCCTATATTAAAATTGGATGCTCCTTTTATGGATGATGTCGCATGGGGAGAGAGAGTGTGTATAGCAATAAGTGGCTAACACAAAAGTCTCTGATAGCACATACTCTTGTCTAAACTTTTTGGTTGATGTCATACAAAGAAAGGTTTACATATATGTTGGACTAGGGTCGCAAAAGAACATCAACTTCAGTGCTTCATGATGTATTTTTCTCGCTGAAGTCACAAATATATTTAGCCAATAACCATGGGACTAATTAGAATGTCGTTGTCTGACGCCAGACTAAAAGCCACAATTGTATATATAATCGAAATGTTAGTTTTTTTATGTCACATATTAGGTGCATGATTGGCCTCATCCAAGTGGAGTATCAAAGCAAAAGTCTATCACCATTTGACACACCCCATAAATGTTTGTTAGTGATGTCACGTTCTATGGCCATTAGTTAATGCTATATATTTTCACAACAAATAATAGAAGTTAAGTTATTACTGATTCTAATTTAAACTCATCATTTAAATTACATTTTTATCTACCAATATTTGCCAATAACAATTTGTCATTTAGGATTTATTATGAAAGTACTGTGAAAATAGTATAGATATAGCATTTTTCGAAAATAAAATAAAGTTTACTTGTTTCTTGTGACACTCATGGCTGTCCAAATGTATGACAGGGTAGCAAAGATGTATAACAAGGTAATTCTTACCGTTTATCCTCCTTAAACGCGCCTAGAAATAGGGTGTGTGAATTGGAGAACTTTTTTCGGACATTCTTGTTGGTTGGAATTTTGTCATTCTTTAGGCTGTCCGAAATCTCATTTTGTTTGCTTAAATTTGAGTTGCAACTTAGGGTGACAAACAATAACTAAAGACAGAGCAAGGATTTTGATTGAGCGGAAGTATAAACACAACAAATAAAAAATTGAAAATTCAAATAAAGATTCATTTAATATTAATAAATTATCAACAAATTAAAAAAAAAAATACAACTAACTTTATTAAATATTCCGCAATTGATCATTTAAAACAATGTGACCAATTAATTTAAAACAAGTAGACAACTATTATCAACTTTAGTTACTTTAGTGGTTACTAGTAAGAGTATCAAGTTACAACCCACAAGGACCAAACCACTTACCTTTACTAATTAGTAGATAGAGAGAGAACTAATTAAATTAGGCTACGGCAAGGGCAACCAATGACGGCGGATGCAGAAGGCTAAGGCGAGGGGCGCGTGTTGGTGGCGTCCAATCGTACTCGGTGCTTTAGTGGGAATTTAGCAACGTGTCACTCAGCAAACTCAATAACTATTGGATGGAGTCCAGCCTAGAGCAAAGGGAGGCATAGAAGCTTTCAAGACTTTCTCTTAGATTTTTTATTCGATGAAAAAAAATTTTATTGATTAAGCTAACTTGAGACTCATTGTTGCCAAAAAATTTTAAGAGCTAAAAAATAATAATAAAAAGTGGTAATTGGATTATTTTTCTTTTGTTTTCCAATTCGTAATTTTCTTTCTTTTTTTTTTTTTTTTTCAAGAGGGTAAGGAATTTATTGGGAGGGCCGAGTAATTTATTGGGCCCAAATTATAAAATCAACCTACCTACATACATACATACATACACACACACACATATATATATATATATATATGAAAGGAGTGGAGGTGGGGCCTTGGTCCTAGTCCATGAGTGGCTCCTTCCTAGTAGCAGTTACAGGTAGTTTGGGCTTTTATTTCGCGTTTATTAGTAAAACTAACTTCTTCGGCCCACAAATTTTGTTAAAGATGTCTAATGTTAAATGAAATGGATGGAATCTTTAGATTTTTTTTTTTAAATAATAATTATTATTAAGATTTGGTGTACTTACCATGATTTTTTTTTCGGTGGCCAATATAAATTCTAAAGATTACTTATAGAAAAGTATGAAATTTGTAATAACTTTCAATTCTTTACATAATCCCTTCAATTTGCTGTAATAGAACAACATCATATTGACCTTACCACTTCCATCTAGACCAGAAAAAGTTTAAAAAAAAAAAAAAAAAAAGAAGCTAAATTATATATATATCAGACTGCTTTTGTCACTCCAAGAAAGTTGAATATATACACAACTGTGACAAATGTCAGATGCCGCTATCCACAGGTGCAATAATTTTTTGTAAATACAAATGCTAATGAAGTTAAATAGTGACTAATAAAGTTTGAAAGTAGCAATATGAAAGCCGCATACTGAACTCAATGAAACCTTATCTTTTTTATGCGCATTGCATTGTCATGATATTTTCTTTTGCTCCTTTTTGTGAGGTCATGAATCAACAAGACGTTGAAAAATATTTAAACTTTCAAGACGTTCAACAACATCGATCCTTCATAGTATGTCGGTTCCTTGGAAAAAAAAAAAAAAACTAAATGCAACAGCAGATCCCTAACTCTGTAATTGCAATACCATCTTCAGCATCATAACCCCAGTCTTCTTGCAGGCTTTTGCGGAGAAGAGATCACTGGGGTTTAAATTCCTTCTTGGCCCAAACATGCAGTAGACGGTCCAATACTTGGTCAGGTTTTTCCAGTTTCTCCAGGTCACAAGTTCTTTTAGCTATTAGAGTAATAGTCCTAGGAGAATGATACCAAATGAAAAGACTTTACAGCTTGTTTCCCAATCACCCCCTGTCGCGTACATTCCATACATATTTGGGATACTATATATTCGACTCAAAAGCTTAAATTGTTAAGAAGGGGAACCAACAATTATTATGCACTAACAAGATACAAAAGTTAAGTCAAATCATCTTTGAAATGTAAGTGAGAGGGGTTATGTGATACTTGTTAAGATCTTATATAAAGTGAGTTTAGTCAATGAATGAAACTTCATATTTAGGTTTAACTAAGTGGACATCCTAGCTATTAGTGAAGAAAAACTAAGTTGCATAAATTGTATTAGAAGTGCAAAGATCAGGGTTGTAAAACAGAAGGAAAGAAGGTTAACACAAGGCAAACTAAAACTACATGAGGGTGTAATCAGTTAGCTAAACTATAAGTAGTTTAGGTGTTAATTATTTCATATTGTATCACACGTGTTGTAACTACTTGTTGCACGTGTATTAACTGCTTTCCACATAAGTTGTTATAGTTAGTTATGCTCTGTTTTCTGGGCTTTAGTTCTTTGCTTAACTCTGATTGTATAAAGCTTTAATTCTCTACAGATTCATTCACTTTTGATCAATCAATTAGAGAAGTTCTTCATATTCTCTCTCAATCTCCCTCTTTGTGTGTTTGCACTTCTTCTTCCTCCTTCTTTGTTTTCTTACATGGTGTCAGAGCTCAAGCCTTTATCAATGGCGTCGAATACTCAGGCTAATTCATCTTCCTCTTCTCAGCGAGAACTTTCTCCAATGGAAGATCCTCGAATTGAAGTCCATTTTTCTTGCATCATGGTGAAACACCTGGTGCGATTCTGGTTACTCAGCTGTTAATTGAGGATAATTACCCTACTTGGGCCAGAGCTATGAGGATGGCTTTGGATGCTAAAAGAAGCTTGGCTTTGTTGATGGTTCTGTCAATGCTTCAATGGCAGTTACACCACTCGAGAAACAAGCTTGGTCCAAATGCAATTCAATGATCTCTTCTTGGATCTTGAATTCAATTTCACCTTACCTCTTTACTAGTGTTATTTATAGAGACACAACCTTTGAGGTGTGGAATACACTCAAGAAATGTTTTTCTCAAGCCAATGGACTAAGAATCTCTTAACTTCAAAAGCAAATCTCAACTATGATGCAAGGTGATTCTACAGTAACAAGCTTTTTCACTGATCTTCAAGTTGCTTAGGATTAGTTATTGAATTTCAAGCCTCTACCATGTTGTTCATGTGGTAAATGTAAATGTGTTGTGAATGACAAAATCACAACTTTTCAACAACAAGATTCTCTCATGCAATTCCTCAATGGATTGAATGAATCTTATTCTCAAGTCAGAACACAGATCCTCATGATGAAGCCTAGTCCCTCTATTGATAAGGCATTTTCCTTAGTAATTCATGAGGAAAGGCAAAGATGTTTGGGCCTTAATGTTGCTCCTTCAGTTGAATCAACTGCACTTGCTGTCAAGAACCAAGGATTCAATTAGGGCATTTCATTTCTAGGCAACAATAGCAAGAATGTCAAAGGGAACAATACAAAAGGAAGACCTGTGTGCAATCATTGTGGAAAGGTTGGTCATGTAATGGAGAAATGCTACAAACTTGTTGGTTTTCCTCCTGGTTATAAGTAGAAAGGAAGAGTAGCTATGGCCAATCAAGTCCTTGTTGAAGGTGATCAAGGAAAATCTTATGCATAAAAGATCAATTCATTCCCTTTCACTTTAAGGCAATATCAACAACTACTTTCAATACTGTGCTCTCATGCTTCCACATTTGGTGGTTCTACTAGTCTCTTGCACTCAGCCAATTCTGCCCTTTCTGGTAATACATATGATCTTCGGTCAAATTATGTTCCTTTAGGCATGCACCATTCAGTTTTTGCTGTTAATTCTACCAATAAAACTGCTTCTGGTAATGATGTTTGGGTTCTTGACACTGGGGCTATAGATCACATAGTCCATTCTGTTAGGTTTTAAACCCCTTAAAATAATAATTGGATTAACCTAGTTTATTTGGCCAAGTGATTAACTTAGTCAAATTATGCAAATCTAGGTTAACACAATCAAATAATCATATCAAGATATAAAGCAGCGGAAATATAAAGAACACAAAGATATGATCACCTAGGAAAACCAAACCGGTAAAAAACCTGAGGAGGATTTAACCTAGCTATTCTCAAGGTAAACTAGAATCCACTATATGAAAGAATTGAAGTTCATACAATAAGACTTACAAGCACCCACGCCTAACTTCCTATTACTACCCACCAGTAGAACTTACTGACACGACCACGTGCAAGCTCCAAATCCACAAACTACTTCTTTCTTGGATTCACCACCAGATACAAGCACCCACGCTTGTTTTTCTTTAAGCTTCAATAGCAGCAACTGAGTTGATCATCAAGGAGTAGATAACATCTTCTCCTTGAAAATCCTAAGCTTTGTGTAAAGGAAAACTCCTCAAGGATCTCACAAGAGATTCACACAAAACTGTAAATATGAGCAACAAGAGCAACCTAAAAAATGTGGCTAGGGTTTGCCTTATATACCTAGGGCAAAAACATAAAACCCTAAACGTTTTAGGAGTTAGGGCTGAGTTGGAAATTTTGCAGAAAAAACAATCTGGCCAACTTTTGATCGATCGAGTTTAAGCTTCGATCGATTGAGCCAGGCCGAATGTAACAAATACTTCTACTGCCTCTCGATTCTAACTTTACATAAAAGAACCAACTTTGAGCAAGCCTAAACAAGACTAAACAATCTGTTTTGATCATGGTTTGCCAACATTACATATTAAAGTTCTAAATACATAAATCCTAAGTCTTTAGAACCTAACAAACTCCCCCTTTGGCAATCTGTGACAAAATACAAACTAAAAGCTCAAAGTTTACAAGTAAAAGCCTTTTACAAAAATAATGCTCATAACACAAATTCAATCCTAACTACTATCCATCAGTTGTAAGTGTAGACAGCAGCTCAATTGAATTAACCTATATATTCCTGAAACACTCAACAGACGCATAAATGCATGTGTGACAGAAAAACAGTTAATCAACATGTAAACTAGCTCTCCCCCTAAGTTAGATACAATAAAACAATGTTAACTCCCCTTTAAATAAAGCATTCTTGTATTTTTCATACAACACACAATAAAGACATATATCAATGAACAACTCATAAATATAAATCAATAAGCAGTGAACACAAAAATCAAGAATCATATATGTCAGAATAAATATATCTTCCCCTAACAGAATAGCCCAAAAATGATATCAAAAGAAAGCATACACAGTGAAGCACCTAGATACAATCTAATATCTCCACTAGCTCCACAAAACACAAAAGAAAACTCCTCGTAACTACAAAAACTCCTTTACAAGTGACAAAACTCTACTCCCCCTTTTTGTGACGGAATGCCAAAGGACAATCATAAGCCATCATCAAAAGGAAGTGATGAGGGTGAATGATGAAAATGCGCCAAATCAGCTCTTAAAGTGCGTAGCTCATCAAGAAAGTCCACCAAAATCTGACCATAAGCCGCCTGGATGGTCATGACAGTCTCTAAGGTATGACGTATATTGAAGTCATCCGAAGGAGGTGGAGGAGCAGCAGCAACAGCAGTAGCATCACCAATAAGATTAGCAACATCCTCACCAGCAAGACTTGTAGAAGTAGAAGGAGGGGGTGCAGTACCAGAAGGCTCAGACCTGGGGTGTTTAGAGCCACCTCGAAGATGATCAGCCCTCTACCTAAAAAAAGATGCACCTATGGGAGCAATAACATGAATGGGCTTAGAGGAAGGGAAATTATCTAGACCAAGATATAACAAAATCCTATAAACAAAAATAGGATGAATAAGAGCGTGAGCTGAAGAAGAACTCTTATAAACTTCATTCAAAGAACGAAGAAACAAGTGAGGAAAACTGATGGGAGCATCAGTAACAAGAGTGTACAAAAACACACACCGCTTGAGAGGAATGATGTGAAGATGAGAGATGGGCCATAAAGAATGACAGGCTATCCTAAGAAAAAGATAAGTAGACTCAGGAAGCTCAGCAAACGTGATCCGAAGATCAGAACCCCACTGGATAGAAGACCCAGTGATGTATGACATAACATCATCCAATGGCGGAGACTTATCAAATGGATAGGCAGGGTGCTGGACCAAATGTACCCTTAGAGCATCAGCCACTACTGTAGGAATAATAATGTACTCTACTCCTTGTATCCAACTCTTTACCAAAGTGTTGGAATCATAGATGCGGATAGAGATGTTCGAAAAGAACTCTCTAATTAGGGCAGCTGGAAGAGGAGGATTAGAAATATCCAACAGAGGTAACCAGCCCCGACACTTAAAATTTGAAAACCACTTGTTTGTTTTTATACAAAATTTGACCAATTGATCATCACACAAGCTAGAGTACACAATATCATGGTCAATTACATCAAATCAACAAGCCAATTACATCAATTGAACCCAATTGAACAAAATCCTCAATTTGGATTAATTTCAAGCCCTAGAAAATTCAATTTCTCTCAAATCCCAAAATTGATCAAATTAACTTATCAAGATCATGTTTAAATCATATCCCAATAAAAACCCAATGATCAATTTCACATAAAATAGCTTGAATCATCAAATACCCCAATTTCTAAAAGGTCCGAAAATCTCAAGGAAAAATACATGAAACTTGAAAATAAACTCAAAAGGAAGGGTATAATGGACTTACCGGCCTTAGAGGAGAAAAACCTTGCAAAAATTTGGGAGGAAAACGAAAAAAAAAGTGATGAGTGAGCTTTCCAAGTCAGAGAGAGAGAGAAAAGTTTGAAACTTTTTGAAAAAGTATTTTGAAAAAGTCAAAATCTGATTTTTAAAAAACCTGATTCACGATTTTCGATTGATCGAAAATTACTGTCGATCGATCGAAACAACTCAAGACTCCTCAAAATTTTAAGTACAATTTCGATTGATTGAAAATCCTCCTCGATTAATCGAAATTCTGGAAAAAACAAAAATTTTTGAAAAACAAAGGCAATTTCGCAAGAGACTCCTCAAAGCATTGAATTTTTCAACCAAAATGCATGAGTATGAGATGAAATGCTTTTCCAAAAACAAGATTTAAACCCAGTGTTCCCAAAATTAAAATTTTCAAACATTCTCCATAAATTCTTAAGCATCAAATATGTTTTGCATAGAACTCAAGGTATTTTCAAACTTAGTTGGTCAGACCCAAAACACACACAATAACATGTACAATATTTAGCAAAGAGTAACTTGTGTAGTGTGTGCAGCTAGCAAAAGCTTGAAATACATGTGAGGTGATATGTGAATAGAAATCAAACACAGAGTGTACAAAATTTATCACATAGAATTTAAAAGAGACTATCACCAAAAGAGTTACATCATATAACTCTCACATCTCCTAGAACAAAAGCTTGCAATCATGTAAGTTTCTTGATTTTGCCTCATAATATATACAACTGAGAGTACACCTTATATTCTTTTTGTGCATGTGCTACACTTTCTCGAGTATAAAATCTTACAATATGCACTAAGGTGTTCATGATTGGCTAGTGAACAGTGGTGAGATGGTTATTTATACTTTTCTCAAAAGGATCAAGTTCGATAGACAAATAACATGTGACTTCAAGATCAAGACAAAGTGATCAAAAACCATAAATATCTTTCTCACACAACATGCACTACAAAGCTTTAACTAGTCAAGTGCAATAAATAAGCTTATTAAAGTTAAACAAGGTACATAAGACATGTTATGTGAAAATAAATTGACCAACCTTGTTTTCAAAGCCAAGAAAAATAATGCCAAACATAATTTGCTTCCTCCTTATATATATATATATATATATAAGAGAAAACATAAGAAGTCCTCGAATGAAATGCATGAATGTTATGTAATGCAAATCCTAGGAAAAAACAAAAACAAAAACCAAAGAACAATGATCACAAAAGATAGAGCAATGAAGCACAAGGACCATGTTATAAAGACTCAATTAGATTGAGTCTTTTGTATCCAAAACCTTTTAGATGCACCATGAGCATTGGAGTTCCTATTCACGTTCAAGTGATTTCCAACTCCAGGATTGGAATAAAGGTTTAAAGCCTTTACCAATTCACCAATGAGTGCCATAGGATCTTGTGCTTAAGGCACAGACACTTTTGGTTTGTTTGCTCTCTTAGCAGCTTGAAGCTTGTAACAGTTAGGATGAATGTGTCCAGACTTTCCACAAAAATGACAAACCCAAGTAAGTTTACCATGTATCTTGTCCTTAGAAAGGGTAGACTCCTTAGGTTTAGTCTCTTTCAAATCAACCCTAATTTTCCTTGATGGTGAAACTTCTATGGGTTTGACGACCTTACTCACAGGAGATTTGACAATTTCACTCACAACCTCATTCATAGAAGGTTCAGAAGAAAATGAAGGAATAAAGTTTGTGGATGGGGTGTAGACACAGAAATGCTTTCAACAAAACTTAAACCAAATTTGTCAGAGGGATACTTTTGAACACTCAGCATTTGATTAAGTTTAGAACTAGCAGATCTAGCAACAGATAAATCAAGTTCTAATTTCTTAACCTTATCAATCAAAAGCATATTTTCAGTTTTCACATTATTCAAAAGTTCATTAGCATCAAACAGTTTAACAAGTAAATTCTTCTTATCAAGCTCAAGAAATTCAATTTTATTCAGGCCAAGTTCAAAATTCATAGCATCCTTTGCAACAACTTTACAAAGTTTATTATAAGCCTCTTGAAGATCTGCATCCTTAAAGAGTTCCCCATCAGAAGGGTTCTCTTCAATAGACACGCTTTCATTGACTACAACAGTAGCAGTGAAAGCAATGATGTTTCCATCCTCGTCACATCCAGACTCATCATCAGAAACTTCATTATCACTAAGGATTACAGCCATAGCTTTGTCCTTAGACCTCAAGAATATAGGACATTCAAATTTAACATGACCATACCTTTGACATCCAAAAGGGCCAAAACATTAAGAGCCCAAAGAATCATTTGGAGGTTGACCTACTTTTTCTCTAGGTTTTTCAATGTTTCTAACCTTAGTGGGATCATTCTTCCTAAAGTTTCTAGGTTCAGCAGTGTTTGTACTTCTTGCCCTTCTATTACTATTCCTAAGAAAGTTTCTAAAGTTCTTGGCAAGGTACACAATCTCTATAGTAGAGAGCTCATCATCAAATCCACCAACCTCAACATCATCAACTGACTTAAGAGCCATTGACTTGGATTTGCTAGCTTTGGGTAAGTCCAACTCATAGGACTGAAGAGATCCTACAAGTTCATCAAAAGGGATGGAGTTCACATCCTTGCTCTTAGTAATGGCAGTCACTTTGGGTCTAAAGTCTTCAGTTAAAGATTTAAGAATCTTCCTAACAATTTTAGGTTGATCATAGATTTCATCCAAATTAAATGCATAATTAACAATGTCATTGAGCTTAGCATAGAATTCATCAAATGTTTCATCATCAGACATCCTAGTGCTTTCAAATCTAGAAGTTAATTGCTACAATTTATTAATTTTAACTGTCTTTGTTCCTTCATGCACATTTTAGAAGATATTCCAAGCAGTGTAAGCAACCTCAACATTAGAGATTCTCTTAAATTCCTCCATAGAAATAGCGTTAAAGATAGCATTCATAACTTTGCTATTGAACGTAGCTGCTTCTTTTTGAGAAGCTTGCCACTCACTCACAAGAGTAGTGGCCTTCTCCCATCCGTATTCAATGAAATTCCAAACTCTCTCATCAATAGATTTCAGATGTCACGACCCAAATCCATGGAACATGAATTTAGATGCATGACTAACTTGCTAATCTTGCACAATTAAAAGTAAAATTAATCCAAAATAATTTAAATCTCCAAAGAAACAATGCTCTTAATAAATAATCTCTTACAAAAATCTAAACTCCACAAATTGAAAATAATCTCCAAAATATAAATCATGAATTACAAAATAAGGATAACTAAAATTCTATAAGTCTTCAGGTAATATAGAAAATCGCCTACAACTTCCACGCTCAACCTTGCACCTTACAAAGCGATTAGAAGGTCCTATATTCCCAACTACACTTCAATCTGAAAAATAGTAATTGATGGGGTGAGCTACATCTAGCAAGTAATTATACAGAATACACAGCAGAACAGAGTCAAGCAACGCACGAGTATTTAGATTTTTCACAAACTCATTTAATGATATCAAAAATAATTATTCCAAAACATATAATGAATCACTTAATACATATGTAATCACATCTTAAAATCATTAGAAATCACATACATAAAATTGATCAGAGCACAGTGTCACATATACACATCACATATTCTCACATACAATCCTGTGAGCGGATACCAACATCTAACATTTGCTGGTGAGGGATCAACACATATTCTCACATACAATCCTGTGAGCGGATTTACACATAAATCTGGTATATCTGATCAATTCTAAAAACATTCATTTTGAGTCACATATCATAAAACAAATATATACAAAATAGAATAATTTTCTTAATATTAATAGTTATTCCAAATATACAGGCATAGCGAATATCACAATATCAAATTGAATATAAATCAAAGGATGCTTGACTCTCTTAGGGAATGAATAAGAATTGAAGAGTTTCTAGAAATATTTTTACAAATTTTGAGTAAAATTTAGAAACCCAATTTGCTAAAGGAAACGTCTTAAATACCATTTGGAAAATAAGAATATGACTTTGAAATTGCTTAGTTTTAAACAAACTTAAAGGACAAGAACCTTTTTAGAGAACTTACTCTAAAACTCAATTATTTTCAAAAAATAGTTTATATTAGAAATCATCTTTTAAATGAAACTTAGATGTTCAAAACTTCATTTAAAATTCGAAGTATCTCTTTAAAACATTATTTAATAGTCGAAATTTCTCTTTCATTGATGCAAAAATACTTTTGATAAACTTTAGAAAATATAAGTTTGAAATACAAAACTTTTGAAAACTTTTAACTTCTAAGAACCTAATGGACAAAACTTGTGCATATTATGTATAATTACTTACAGCACTTGAATCACTCTAAAAGTCCAGCCGAAACAACCTCCAATAGCTTCAAAATACTCTTAAATAAGACCTATATTCAATCATAGAAATTACTTAATATCCTCCACAAAATATAAAACTTATTGAATTGTACAATCTGATTCTCTAGGAAAAATACTTTGCTGAACTGATAACACTTAACACTAAATTAAAGTTTCTCTAACTAATAATAATCCCTTGCACTAATCGAAACTCATATTGCCATGAGGAAGGCAGTAGCCAAAATATCATTGACCTAAGATTAAATATAAAACCCCAATGTAAATGTAAGAGCCATATACCCGAATAGATATTTGTAATCCATGGCTTGTTCACACAGTGGACAAACTAGCATATTATTACATACTCTGATGAACACGTGAAGGCCATCTCCATGAATAATATCTTGATCCATGACTTAGTTCATGGATTACAAACGGTGGCCCAAAACTAAAACTATATATATATATATATATACCCCAATGAAACAACATTAAAGGCTTAAAGCTATCCACGTTCAAGCCATCTTCTTTTATTTTCAAATTGCAACTATCTCTAAAGATTCAGCAGCTTTCGGATTAACCCTATTGAGGTCTTTAAAGCCATCCTCTAAGATATATATATATATATATATATATAACCCAAGAAAAACGATAAATCTACCTATCATCTATAACCCCAAATGTTAAAGCCATATTCGTAATTGAGATATGAAATTCCAAGATAAGATTCTAACTTTTTAATTCTTTGTTTTTAATGGAGAGAAATCATACCTGAACAATTAGTTGCCTCTTCAATTAACTCCAAGGAAAAATACACCTTCTAGCCCCTTAGTGATGAAACCCTAGCCTCCTTAGTGATGAAACCCTTCTTATCCCGAACCCTAATTATCTTTTCCTACAACTTATATTTTAACACGTCAAAGATGTGGGCTTGGTGGGGTAGTGGGCTGGAGTTTAAATCCCACTTAAGCTTATCTCTTTATTCTCTAATAAGCCCATAAAACATCTTCCTCTTTTATTTATTTATTTATAATTTTAATTGTCGCACCAAATTATTTGCACTAAAACTTTAATTTTCTCACCTATTTGTAGCACCACAAAATTGTCTACTCTCATCTTACTGTGCGCACACATAAAGTATCTCAACTTTATATAAAAAAATAACAAGGTACGGTGATAATCACAAAAGCAAAAATTGGGGTATTACATCAGAAATGTTTTCATCCTTACTTTCTAATAAGCATAGTTATTCCCATTAAACTGAGGAGGAATAACAAGAGAGTGTCCGTGTTCCATGACAACAAAGGTCAAGGATCAGCTTAAAGATTAAAAGATCAACAACAAGAGAGCTACCTGCTCTGATACCACTTGTTAGGTTTTAGACCCCTTAAAATAAAAATTGGATTAACCAAATTTATTTAGCTAAGTGATTAACTTAGTCAAATTATGCAAATCTAGGTTAACACAATCAAACAATCATATCAAGATATAAAGCAGTGGAAATATAAAGAATACAAAGATATGATCACCTAGGAAAACTAAACTAATAAAAAACCTGGGGAGGATCTAACCTAGCTATCCTCAAGGTAAACTAGAATCCACTATATGAAAGAATCGAAGTTCATACAATAAAACTTACAAACACCCACGCTCGACTTCCTATTGCTACCCACCAGTAGAACTTACTGACACGACTATGTGCAAGCTCCGAATCCACGGATTCCTTCTTTCTTGTATTCACCACCAGATACAAGCACCCACACTTGTTTTTCTTTAAGCTTCAATAGCAGCAACTAAGTTAATCATCAAGATGTAGATAACATCTTCTCCTTGAAAACCCTAACCTTTTTGTAAAGGAAAACTCCTCAAGGATCTCACAAGAGATTCACACAAAACTGCAAATATGAGCAACAAGAGCAACCTAAAAAACATGGCTAGGGTTTGCCTTATATACCTAGGGCAAAAACATAAAACCCTAAACGTTTTAGGAGTTAGGGCTGAGTTGAAAATTCTGCAGAAAAAACAATCTGGCCGACTTTCGATCGATCGAGTCTAAGCTTCGATCAATTAAGCCAGGCCGAAAGTAACAAAAACTTTTGCAACCTCTCGATTCCAACTTTACATTAAAGAACCAACTTTGAGCAAGTCTAAACAAGACTAAACAACTTGTTTTGATCATGGTTTGCCAACATTACATATTATAGTTCTAAATACATAAATCCTAAGTCTTTAGAACCTAACACATTCTTTAACCTTGTTCACACACATTACTAATTACATTTCTACCTTTGTTAAATTACCTAATGGTGAAAAGGTTTTTGTTACACATATAGGTACAATTCAAGTTACATTAACTTTGATTCTTGAAAATGTACTATGTGTTCCTTCTTTCACTTTCAACCTGATTTTAGTCAGCCAATTAACAAGAACATTATCATGTTGTCTTGTATTTCTCTCTAATTTATATTGCATACATGACCTTTCTTATTGGAGAACGATTGGAGTGGGTGAATTACATAACAATCTATACTTGCTGCACAGTACAGCTTCTTGCAAGTCTGTTTCAGAAGCTTCCTCAATTCTTGAGTATGTTTTTAAGTCCTTTGTTAATTCTATGTCAAATACACCTAGTGTTACTAAGCCATATTTTTGGCATCTCAGATTAGGACATGTATTAGATAATAAGCTTCATATTTTACACAATTACCTTCTTGATGTTAGTACTTTTCACAACAATAAAGAATGTGTTCTTTGTCCCATTGCAAAACATAAAAGACCCCCTTTTCTCTTTTTTAATCATGTATCAGATAATGCATTTGATCTTATCCATTATGATGTTTGGGGACCATTTGCTAAGCTTACTCATGATGGTTTCAGATACTTCCTTACCATTATGGATGATGCCATAAGATCCACTTGGGTATATCTCATGAAATCAAAATCTGATACTAAAGCTTTGCTAATTTCCTTTTATAACATGATAAACACACAGTTTCACACTAATATCAAGGTCATTAGAATTGATAATGCTCCTGGATTTTTCTTAAAAGATTTCTATGCTAAACATGGCATTATCCACCAACATCATGTGTTGCCACTCCACAACAAAACTCAGTTGTGGAGAGGAAACACCAACACATTTTAAGTATTGCAAGAGCATTAAAATTTCAATTTAATGTACATATTTCTTATTGGGGTAAATGTGTGTTAACTGTTGTTCACATTATTAATAGGCTGCCTTCCAAGGTTTTAAAGCATAAAACTCCATTTGAGAAGCTGTATGACAAATCTCCTTTTTATGCTCATTTGAAAGTCTTTGGCTGCCTTTGTTTTACATCAATCTTGACTCATAACAGGTCCAATTTTGATCCTCGATCCACTTCCTGTGTTTTCCTTGGTTACCCCTTTGGTGTTAAAGGTTACAAATTACTTGATTTAGCTACCAAGAAGATTTTTGTCTCTAGGGATGTCCTTTTTCATGAAACTGTTTTTCCTTTTATTTTTCCTTCTCATTCTTTCTCTCTTCACTCTAATATCCCTTTACCTTATCTTTTCCCTTCTGTTGCTTAGCCCCTTGATTCCTTGCTTGATTTTCCTTTTTTCCAAAACCTCATTCTGCTTCTAATTTCCCTCCTCAAGTTCTCAACCCTAGTGTTTCTTCTGATTCCAATCTGTCTATTTCTTTAGCAAATTCTTCTAATTCTTCCCCACATGTGTCAAACATGCCAATTGTAGATTCTGCAAATTCTAAAAACATCCCTCCTTCCAATTCTGTTCCATCTGATCCTCCTTTGAGAAAGTCTTTCAGGGTGTCTAAACCACCTACCTACTTGCAAGATTAATTATAAGTGCAGCTCCATTGTGTGTGATAAGCCCACTTCTTCCATTCCTGCCAACAAGTCAGGTTCTTCAGGTACCCAATATCCCTTATCCAATTAGATTGATTCATCTAAGCTGTCTTCTACTTATACCCATTTTTGCTCTCTCATTTCTGCCATTCCTAAGCCTAAGTCTTACCATGAGGTAGTAAAGGATATTAAATGGCAAGATGCTATGGCATCTGAAATTGCTACTTTAGAAGCAAATCAGACCTAGACTCTTACCCCTTTACCTTCTCATAAAAGGGCTATTGGTTGTAAATGGGTCTATAGAGTCAAATACAATGATGATGGCTCATTGGATAGATACAAAGATAGGCTTGTTGCCAAGGGTTTTACTCAACAAGCAAGCCTAGATTTCACTGACACTTTCTCTCCTATTGCCAAGATGACTAGTGTCAAGACTTTGCTTGCTATTTCTGCTGTGAGAGGTTGGCATTTGGTTCAGCTTGATATGAACAATGCCTTCCTCAATGGTGATCTTCATGAAGAGGTGTATATGCAATTGCCTCAAGGTTTTCACAACAAGGGGGAGCACCTGGTTTGCAAGCTCAACGAGTCTTTATATGGCCTTAAGCAAACTTCAAGGCAGTGGTACTCTAAGTTTTCAACAACTATCTTGAAGTTTGGGTTCAAGCAATCCAAATCTGATTATTCTTGTTCACTAAGAAGTTCAATCAATCTTTTATAGCATTGCTAGTTTATGTTTATGACATTCTTATTGCAAGTAATGATGTTCAAGCAGTTGAAGACCTTAAGAGTTCTTTGAATCATGAATTTAAGCTGAAAGATCTTGGCAATCTAAAGTACTTTTTTGGTCTTAAAGTGGCTAGATCAGAAAAGGGGATTTCATTGTGCCAAAGAAAGTATGCATTAGAAGTACTTAAAGATGCTAGCATGACAGGTTGTAAGCCTAGTAAAGTTCCAATGGAACAAAACCTGAAGCTAAGTAAGTATCATGGAGAATTATTGCTTGATCCTAGTGTTTATAGAAGGCTCATTGGAAGATTATTATATCTGACTATAACTAGACTAGACATCACATATCTAGTCCACAAAATAAGCCAATTCATGTCCAAGCCAAGAAATCCTGATTTAGATGCAGCCTACAAGGTATTGCAATACATTAAAGGGTGTTCTGGTCAAGGCATTCTCCTATCATCTAAGTCAGATTTGCATTTGAAAGCTTATACAGATGCAAATTAGGCATCTTGTGTAAACATTAGAAGATCCACTACAGGGTTTTGTGTGTTCTTAGGTGATTCATTAGTCTTATGGAAGTCCAAGAAACAATCTATATTTTCTAGATCCTCAGTTGAAGCTAAGTATAGAGCCATGGCCTTAACTGTTTGTGAGATGACTTGGTTGCTAGCTCTATTGAAAGATTTAGAAGTTCATCATCCACAGCCTAGTTTTCTTTTTAGTGACAATCAAGTAGCAATTTATATAGGTGAGAATCCTGTATTTCATGAAAGGACAAAGCACATCGAAGTAGACTATCATTTGGTTAGAGATAAGGTGCAAGAGAAGGTGATACGATTGTTCTTTACTCTTACACATTCACAGCTAGCATATTTGTTTACCAAAGCTCTTAGTAGTCAACAGTTGAAGTCCTTACTTTCCAAGATGAGTATTATGAATATCAGCTCTAAATCTCATCTTTCCAAGGTTTACATCAATGGCTTCCAATCATCACAATTGCAAAATTAGGGAGCTTTGGAGCAATGCTACCGCAAATCAATAACTTGAATGAAACATTTTAGAGGTTGATCAGGCTTTTAGGCTTTTACCCTATTTCTAAGTAAATCAAATATCGTTGTGACAGTGTGTTGTGTGAGCCATATGGGTTTTCAGTAAATGAGTGGTTAGTCTAGTCTGGATGAGTCTGTATGTAATGTACCTATATAAAGTAGTACACTAGCAGAACTAACATACACGGATACGGGTATATGATACAGCGACTCAAATAACTCATATAAATGAATTATTCGTATTATTGATTCATATGTGTGGTTGGTCTGTATGGTTTGAATGAGTTTGTATGTATTGAATCTATTAAATTTTCCTACGAGTAATGCGCAATAAATCTAATTTTGGTGATGAGTGTTATGTGTGTAACATTTCAAATTACACAGACAGAATATTGGAAAGATCAACATATCTAACTGGTGGCATTTCACTTCCTAAAGCTTTTCCTACATTACAAAGCAGAGGACATTATCCAACTAAAGCACAAGAATCATATGTAGCAACAAAGAACATCAGAGAAAAAACGAGAAACTAATTTCATATAAACTTAGCCAAAACTAATGAACAGTTAATCTTTAGAGTTACAAAAGTTGAACGTACATAATCATCATTTGTCAAACATTAACAACAACATTCTGTATTACACAGAATGTGTAGACATTAACAACAACGTTTAATGTTCGTAGGTAGAAATTTTTGGAAATCACCATTGCTTGAATCTGAGAAGTCTGAAATATCTCTTTCATTATCTAACACAGTGATTTCATTAATAGACTTGATGGCTCACTCTTGCGCCTTCCCCTTTAGATGCTTCATAGCTTTTTGGGTTGCATGAAAACGGTCTAGTCACCTTTGCATTTGATTGTTATCTTGTTCAAGATGAGCAAGTATGTTGGCAAGTTCATCTCTATGTAACTTGGCTGAGTGTGGCTTAGGAACTCGTAATCCATGTCATCGACAATACACCTTCAACTCACACCTCTTCTCATATAGGGTTGACCATGGTGGTTCTACTATGGTGGACTCTATTGTGGTGGTATCTGTACTTAATTTTGTAGGTTTGCTAACCATGATGTGCCCAACGCTTCCAAGACTCTTGTATGTGTATATTGGCATATTAACAAAATCTTTCTTCTTTCTGACCCATTTCCCTCCATAGTGGTCTATGTATGTCTGTAGTTGTTGTTCTATTAGAACTTGTGATGATCCATTTGTTAAAGTAGATCCAAACTTGTTTCGCGTTGTATGATTTGATATTGAGGCGTTGCGACTCATAGCTTAGTAAATCTACAAAGTTAGTGGGGTAGAAAGAAAATCATTATTGTGGTGCATTTATAACCTCATTTCATGGTCCAACCATTACAATTTCAGTTATTAGGGCTTGTCATGTCAATATAGGCTAGAAAAACACTATATGAACAAGATTTTAAATGTTCCCAATGTCACATCAAAGGTGGACACTATATGAACAGAATTTTAAATGTTCTCAATGTCACATTAAAGGTGGGCAGTAGTTGCAACATTAGATGTAAATGGGACATTTGTGCATCCAATTGCACAACTATGTATTCACGTGAGTGTGGGTGTGAAATAGTGCCGAGCTGTTGAGCAGCACGTGTAGAATTGTAAACATGACTTGGGTGAATAGCCACATCTATTGGTGCATGTGGTTCGTTGAAGGAGTTTGATATGACTACAGTTGGTGCTACAGCAGCGGGCTGGTGACATGCCTTCAAAATTCGAACTTTGTTATCTTGAAACTTCACTATATTAATTGTGTTTAGTCTTTCACACTGAAATTTCACTATATAATTTATTAATTGTGTTTGGTTTTTCACAAAACATTAAACATCACAGTGTTTATTATCTTTGGTTTTCAAGGTGTTTAAACATCACAGTGTTTAAACATCAAGGTGTTTATTACCATTGGTCACTAAACATTAAACAAAAAAGCATCACTTTGCTCTCAGAACCATCACTCTTACAAATTACGCAGCCCCACAGCTGGAAACACTGAAATATCTCTTGTAATCATAGCCAATTAATGTGACACTGCAGATTTGGAATACATATTTACTCAACTTTTCAATCAAACATCGTGGTCACACTCTTTTGATTATGGTAGCTAAATCAAAGACTTACCAGTCTGAAGTGAAGCCCAATTGGAACTAACTTTAAAATCTGTTATACCTTTGATGTTGATGGCTTGAGCTCACTATTATATCTGTTTAATTGTGCTTGGTCCTTCACAAAACATTAAACATCAAGGTGTTTATTATCGTTGGTCATTTTCGAGGATGCCAGTCAAAACGGTCTTCCCATAATCCGTGACTACTGGTTAGAAAAGATCGTACTTGGTAAAGCCATCTTGAACCCTGAAACTGAGTTGTCAAATAATTGCGTCCCATAAACATTTAGAGGTTAAAAGTATCACTTTGCTCTCAGAACTTTGATGTTGGTGGCTTGAGCTCACTGTTATATCTGTGTAATTGTGTTTGGTCATTCACAAAACATTAAACTTCACGGTGTTTATTATCTTGAGCTCACCATTATCTATATTATTATTTAAGGGGCTTCCCCTATTTGGATTCCTCATATTTTATTTCAAAAATGCCCCTACACCCCTATGTTTAAGTGCAGACAAAATTAAAGGACAATCCAGTAAAAATGCAACTCTAACTCTCACTAATACATTGCCCAAAATACCCTTATCATACCCACCTACAAGTTTTCAAGTAATGTGGATAAATATGTAAATTAAAAATCCTACACTTTAAGATCCATAAACTCACGTACACTGACAGTTTCTATCTCACTTTCTATCTCTCACTCTTCTTCAGATTGAAGGCATTTTATTTAGCTCTACATCCTCCTTTATTTTTCTTTAAATTGAAGACATTTACTGTTGGCATGTGTGGTGTGTCTAATGTGGTTGACATGACTGGTCTTGGTGTAATAGCGGTAGGTCCATGCAGTGTAGTGCAGTAGCATGCGCAATGAGTCACATGAATTTGTTTCTATCTCAGTGAGCATGGTGAATTTGAATTGTATTCACATGATTCGGTTTGATATGACTGGAATCGGGGCAATAGTAACGGGTTGATGAGGGTACTATGAGAAAGTTTGCGTACATATTCACGTGAAGCAGTTTGATAGGACTAGACTTGGTGTAAAAGTAGCTAGCGTATCCAGTTACTCTATTTTTTTTTTTTTTTTTTTTGGGGAATGAGTTGGTGCTTGTTGTAGTTATTATTGTTATTGTAGTTATTATGACTATTACTAGTCGCTAACCCGTGTGATGCATGGACCAATTGAACAACACAATGAAGATTAATATTCTATAAGATTAACATTCATATACTCCATTACAGTAGCGCGAAATCAATACAATCAATATTTGATTAAAAAAAACCTTTAGACCTAATGTGGGAGTGCATAAGGTCGTGCCAAGTGTCACTTTATTTTTTTTTTTCTCTGCACTGCAAGGTTTCTTTAATAAATTTCGTAATGAAAATATGATGCATGAGGTACAGTCCAAACGAGGACCAAATTCAGAATAATATAAATGCTGATTTAAGAGCAACAACAATATCCAATCAGTGGAAAATACATTATTGAAAAGCAAAACCTGCAATAAAAATAGTTGCCTGAAGATATAGCTTGATCCATTTCTCCATGGAAAATCTCCTAGGTGGTTCATTGGCAATATTAAACCTTGTAAACCAATTGTGCTTTCACAAACCTTCAATTTGTATTAATAATTACTATAACTTAATAACACGTGAATGTTGTACAGAATTATGAAATAAATCTTATTTACATTTTTGGATCTACTTGATATTATATAGAATCACATAATAACATAAAATTTTTTTACAATTAGAACCATTTCAATAATACTAATAATAATAATGATGGGCATGAAACTAACCATAATATTAATATATCAAATTACTTTCCATAGATACCATGTTCTTCAAACTGCCACTAAAATAACAAAATATACAGCTGGTTGAAAGGCACTTCACAGAACTATCATATAATTCTCCAAATATGCTACAGTAACTACATAAAGTTTGTCTCCCCCTTGGGTACAATGGCTAATGGCAATCATCAAGAGTCAGATGGTGGAGAAGGTGGAACAGGACGTTTATAGTCAACTAAGTCCCCTCACAGAGCTGCAACCTCGACAAGAAGACCATCTAGAAGCTGCCCATGGGCTGCTTGAGTCGTCATAACGGTCTCCATCATAGCACGAAGAAGGGGGGGTGGAGGGCCTGTATGCTTTGCAGCAATAATATCAACATCTACCTCATCATCACCATCCTCGGCAACAACAGTTGTGGGATCCCTATGCATGTCCTCATCTGGAACATCTCCAGTAGTAGATAGTACTCATGGTCTCTTGGATGAACCAACACTGGGGTCAAAAAACTTCTTTTGGGCACTTCACTATTTCAAAATTTTGGCTCATATGGGGGCTTAGATGTGGACCAGCTCTTGGGAATGAAAGTTCTCTAATTCTAAATATTTGAGGACCCTATGGATGAGAACTGGAAAGAATAGACCATGCCTCTTATACTTGCTCCTACGCACTTCCACAATGGTTTCAATGAAAAGGGAAGGAAAACAAATGGAACTATCAGTGACAAGGGCGTAAAGAAAGAAGCACATGTCTACAGGGATTGAATGAATATGAGAGATAGGGAAGATGTTATGACAAGCTATCCTAAAGAAGATATAATTAAGCTCAGTTAACTCACTTGAGCTAATACTTTGATCAAAACCCTGAGTAACAGATCTTCCACAAAGAACATCCATAACACACTACAACAAAATGTATTTTCAGTGACGAAAAAATTCGTCACTAAAAGTCCAGTTTTTCGTCACTAAGGACCTTTAGTGATGATATTGGACTTTTAGTGACAAAACTCATTCATCACTGTAGTCCCGTCACTAAAAGTCTAATTTGATTTTTTTTTTTTTTTTTTAACTTTTAGTGATGAAAACGTTTCGTCACTAAATGTTTTCCTCACTAAAAACACTATTCAGTGACAAAAATATTTCGTCACTAAAAACACTTTATTTTACTAAATCATATTTAGTGACAAATAATTCGTCACTAAAACTACGTTCGGGTACATATAGTGACAAAAAAATTCGTCACTAAAACTATTTTTAAGAAAATCCAAACACATATAGTGATGAAAATTTTCATCACTAAAACCATTTCTTACAAACTTTTGTTATGTTTAGTGACAAAATTTTCGTCTCTAAAACAATTTTTTGTTGCTATATTTGTGACTAAAAAATTCGTCACTAAAACTTATTTTCTGTTTTTATTTTTTTTATGGCTTTGATATTAGCCTGTAACTTGTCATTACATTATTAAAACCTCACATTTGAATAACACATTTATCTCAACAACACATTTATAAAAATAGATCCATACATTCAACAAGTAAAAACTAAAACAAGTATCCAATTCAAACTCCTTCCATACAATAATTGTTTGCAACACATACAATAACTCTACCAAAACCCTTATTTTAGAACTAACGGAAGATGTCCTCATATGTCTTCAAGTAATGCCAAAAGTAAATCCCCTAAAAGCCACCAATAAGAAATCTGCACAAATATAAAAACAATATTTAGTTAAAATCGTAAAGTAAAAACATTAACTATGTTATAAGAAACATTTCTAACAATACATTAAGAGTAACCACACCAATAAAATACTATTCACAAAACCAATCACAAACATCACAACTATAATACTTACAAGTATTGAAATCAAATAAAATACTATTCACAAATCTAACTAACAAGGTTCATTCAAATTTGCAAAAAAAAAAAAAAAAAAAACACTCTCAATATGTATTTAAACCACCTTATAACACCATGCAAGCCATTCGCTTGCTCTAACACAACAACCAACCACAAAACCAATCACAAACATTACAACTATAATGCTTACAAGTATTGAAATCAAATAAAATACTATTCATCACATCTAATCAACAATACTCATTCATATTCACAAAAATTGAAAAACACTTCCAATATGTATTTAAACTACCTTATAACACCATGCAAGCCACTCGCCTGCTCCAACACAACAACCCACCACAAATCCAATTTCCAACATCACAAGTATAGAGTTTTATAAGGTTTTCAACTAAAATTTACTTACTTTGCTCAAGCTAAGCTTACAACTTTCAGAAAAAATCCAAAGTTATTGCAAACAATGTGTATTTAGCTTGCAAAAGAAAAGTTAAATTTATAAGTACTTCAGCCTTGAAAATGATCCTCTCATAAATTACAAAGGCACAGGTTCCAAATTAAAAAAAAAAAAAAAAGCAAAAATTTCACAAATGATATCTAGTTCAAAGGGGTTTAATTCATAGATTCAAAACCCATTGAGTGGGTGCGTTGCATAACTTGGACAAAAATTTAAACAAAAAATCAAATCAAGCCTAAAAACCGAGAACCAAATGCATACCTCTATATATAACTCAAAAGTTTCCCTTCAACAAGAAAATAGAAATTCTGCATGGTAATTGTACTAGTTCGGTAAATTAAGATACAATAAAACAATCCAATAGTTATAGCAGCAACACACGTACAAAAGAAGAATTTTTTTTTTGGTAAGTACAGAAGAAGAATTATACAAAGTAAAAATTATTAAAAACCAAAATCTACTACTTGCATACCTCTGGAGTATCATCTTGCAGCTCAAGCTCTCCCTCTTAGTGTAATTAGTGTGTAGTTATTATGTACCCTTATTTATTCATGTGCACATATTAATGGTTATAATAAATAACATTACAGTTGTTATATAATTATCAGATTACAAGTTGCAACCACTATGAATAATATCATGCGTTTAGATATTAAGATTACAAAAGAAAGAAATTAAAGAAAGAAAAAATATTTTAAAAAAAGAAGAAAGCATTAAAGAAAAAAAGTAAAGACATTAGAGATGTATATGACACATTATCGAAGCAATTGATTAATTTAACCCTGTCCACATAAATGCTACCTTGTAATTATAACTTTTCATTAAACGGTATGAGGTGTTATTCCTCATGCCTATCACATTGATCTCCATAGATGCTATTAGCATATTAATTGACTGATACTTTCTTGTAAGAAAAATTAAATGCTAAGGAGGGTACAATTAATACATTGTTTGACCAAGTTATCAAAAAAATGGTGTTAGTTATGATTAATTGCAAGGTTGAGCTCTAGGTTTATGTCAAGGTATCTTTTAACATTCCCGAGAATCTTAAAGACTACAATATATTAATTACTGTACTATATAAGTTCTTTATTTAATGCTAAAAACTTTATAAATTGAGTTGATTGAAACTTTATGGTAACCTCAAATGACCTTTTTTTTTTAATTAATTTTATTTTTTGATAGAAGCAACAATTGGGATTGATAATGCAAGAAGTCCCAAACTAGTTGAACACACATCTTCTAATCCAGCCTGATCAAATTCTCTCCCAACATTCCTTCTTATACAACTAATCCATTAAGTATAAAACTTTACTAGATAACAATCACATTCAAATTTACAGAAAATTTCATCCTTATCAATTGCAATTAGATAAAATTTATTTAAAAAAACAATTTATATCGCACCTTTATCTAACAAAACCTTAAAATTTTGACAGCTCAATCATATTGATCACACGACCACCACCACCACCACCAAGCCCAGACCCATTGGGCCCAGGTCTGGCTTCCGTACAGTCCTATTAGCCCGATTCCTTCTTAGTAAATAGTGTCTTGCCTTCATTTAAGTGCTAACTTTTCAACTTTATTCTAGACTTATTTGATTGAGATCTTGTTGGTGGTGATTTGATGGGAGACCTCATATCCTGCTTGAAATCAAGAATTACGAATCATAATTGTAGGAAACAAGATCTAAAGAGAATATTAGTGAAGTAGCATACTAATTTACCTGAGCTAGACCACTTTCAAATGCACTCTTCACATTTCTAGGAGAATTCCCTAGTTGACTCTGCTTCTGAATGTTATGACCACTATCTTCCCCTAGATTGTGAGGTATTGAATTGTTTGAGGCAGCAACATCTAATCGAGAACCTCCCAACTAATAAGGAAGTTTCATTGGAAGAAATTGCTTTTGTAGAAAGGTCAGCAGGCAATGACTTGCTCTCATTCTTCTCAACTAGCTCCTTGTGACTTATATGGACATCAACTCCTTGTGGCGCAGAAATGGTTGATGAAATCTCTTCATATCAATCTGCATCATTCTAAACAGGTGAAATAACCATTAAAATAATCAATGATACTGTACCTTTTTATAAAAGAATTAAAAGATCACACTACAAAGTGGTAATACTTAATGGGGTTAAACTGCTTTTGATCATGATGAATTCCTTTTATGCTCTCAGCACCATATTTCTCACCCTTGCAGAAAGAAAGAGGATTTGATACCATTTTGGAGGCTACCTCTTTGACACTTACTCCTTCAGTTTGAAGAAGGCTTCTTTGAGAATCTTGAGACCATGGAGCACTCAAAACATTGAGATAAAGCCTTTTAGAAAAGATGCATATAATACCACATTGACAACTAGAATTTTTGTCATTATTTCTTCCTATTACATTTCTTTTTCTGCCCTTTAAGGTTTTATTTATTTATTTATTTTGGCAATCAGGTAAGCAAAATCTGACCTGAGACCTCATGCTTGAAGCCCATAGATGATGCAACACAACTACAAGTAGTAGTAGCACCTTATGAAGTTCTAATACTGCTATTGAGACGCTCATCTTGTTTCGTTGCTAAATTTTATAAATTGCTCCCATAATTATATAACATGCCTCATATACCCTCAACCTTGTTAAGTCAGAGCAAATATATCCTAAATTGTCAATTTGTGATATTATTATTATAATTCAGTTGGAGGATAGGGCAATCACGGGCAATCACTCTTCCACTGTGTATCACATATATAATGTGATAAGTTCACCTCACACTCATAGAGTTTGCAATAAGCAATTCTACTGCAGCAATTTGATTTTAAAGATTACATCAAATACCTTTTTAGTTGTAAACAACATCTATGGCAATGCAGTCATTCCAACTTTATAAACACTAGTCTTTTATGTATATACGAAGTACAGCAGTATCTAAAAACTCACAGCTTTAGCCTCCTTGAATTCTTCTACGGCCTTGTGAGATGCGTAAGAAAACTTAACCTTTGGGCCCAATTCAGGGACAATGTAATGGCTGCACCAATAAACATATATCCATTACACCATTGACAATTATATGTTCTTCAAACTTACCAACATTCTTGAGAGTTGAAACATAGATAATGATATATTACTTACTAGTTGGTGTCAAACCACTTGGTCATTTTCATGGCAGGTACAAAGGCATTCCCCTCTAGCCATGGAGAAATAGACATTGAAGCCAATCTCACCACCGCCCCAACCATATCTAAGGGGAACTGCCCTAGGCATGGCTGTAGTGTCTAACACTTGATCATAGTATGAGAAGGTGTTGCTAGGAATGTGCTTGATTCTAGCATCAACCATCTGCTTCCAGATGGACTACCTAAGATCTGCAGCCACTTTTTTAAAATCCTCAGTACTACTCTTTTTGTCCCAAAAGGATTCCAAGGCAAACCTGAGCTCTCTTTTGGGTCCCATATGGGGATAACCGACAATGTGGGATGCCATAGCTCTGTTCCACCATATTCCAAAAATGCAAACTTTAGATTTACTTGTATGCTTATCCACTAATGTTACACTATCACATTTGCAAACAAACCCATAATAGTTCTTTCAAAGAATTAACATATAAGTACAGTAAAAAAACAAATGCATAATTGATTTTAGAGAACATATTCTCTAGAAGCATGACTTGCTCGGCAACAGTTCCTGCAACGATGCGTTTCGATCACCACAATACCAGAGATATTCTTTTAGGATTTTCTGTGATAAAAAAGGGGGACATAATAAGCCTTTTGAGAAGCATAATTCCATTGAATGCTAGAATGCTACGACAAGTTGAGAAGCAAATATAGTGTCAAATCTTTCCTAGAATGCTACTAAGTTGAGAATATTGTTCTTCCAATCCAACCTTGACATGATCCATAAAAGGGTGGACAAGAAAACTTTCAATCAAACTACTTTTAGATTAGATTATGAAACTTTCAATCAAACTACTTTTAGATTAGATTATGAAACTTTCAATCAAACTACTTTTAGATTAGAAATATAAACCCGCATCAAGTTAAACATAAAATTTCAATCAGAACCATCAGTAACAGTCTTGCTAAGCACATACCCATTTATTAAATTATAACTCCAAATTGATTCGAACCCAACGACAATACCTTTAAGACACAAAAACAATGATGACCAAAATCAAAGAATTCACCTAAACTTTCACAACACTAACCTTCTCATCTAAAATCAAGAAAACTTTCAATGAAAGTGTGTGCTTTATCAAATATTTGTACCAACACTGACTTTTTCCAAACCAAGAGAGTGAGGATCCAAACCTAGAATCATCCAAACAATGAGAACCATAGAAACTAGAATCATATACCCATAAGTACATATATAAGAAACTTTCTTCACAACCATTACACAGTAAATATCAAATACCCAAACTAAACAAAAACACATATACCCATTATTGTATCAAAAAAAAAAAAAAAAAAAAACAAAAAAACCCAAAGGAACTAGAATCATTAAACAAAAAAAATTAACATCAAGCATTTAGAATCTTTAAACAAAAATATTCAAAGGAACTAGAATCATTAAACAAAAATTAACAAAAAAAAAAATACCCAAAGGAATGGTCGGCGAGCTGAAGCATCACGAACGACCGGTGAGCTGAAACGCCTAGAACTGTAGTGAGCTAAAGTGTCGCGAACCGTTATTGGCGATAGTTGGCTTCCTTCAAATTGAAGACGGATGGCTATTATCGGTGACGGTTGGCTCTTAATGGAGCTTAATTGGTGACGGTTGCTCTCAACAAAGATGGTTGGCTCTCAACGACGATGGATGGCTCTCTATTATCGGCGATAGAGCTCTCAATAGAGACGGTTGCTCTCAACGGCGATGGATGGCCCTCTATTATCGGGGACGGAGCTCTCAATGGAGGCGGTTGCTCTCAACGGTGACGAAGCTCTCACCGGAGACGGTTGGCTCTTTATTATCGGTGACAGAGCTCTCAACGGCGATGGATGGCTTTCTATTATCGGCAACGGAGCTCTCAATGGAGACGGTTGACTCTCTATTATCGGCGACAGTGCTCTCAATAGAGATGGATGGCCAAAATGAGCTCTCAGTGGAGACGGTTTTTTTTTTTTTTTGGCCAAAATGAGCTGTGTATTAAAATAAGATCGAGTGACACTAATGGGATTATATATAGTGGTATTTAGTGACAATATTTTTTGTCGCTATTGCCTCCTCTTCGTCACTAAAGATATTAGACTTTTAAGGTTTTAGCAACGAATTTAGGTTTCGTCACTAAAGAACCAAGCTTGTTAAGATTTTTAGAGGAGAAATTCATATTTCGTCTCTAAAGCATACTTTTAGTGATGAATTGTGATTTCGTCACTAAAAACATATAAGTGCAAACCTATTATTATTTTTAGTGATGAATATTTTTCGTCGCTAATTCTTCCTTATAGTGACGAAATGACTTTCGTCACTAATACTATCCACAGCAATACCTATAGTGATGAAATATTTCGTCACTAAAAGTTTCAACTTTTAGCGACGAAAAATTTCATCACTATAGATTAATTAAACTCCAGCCAAAGTTTCCCTCCACTGGCGGCCATTTTTCAGATCACAATAGTGACGAAATTTATTTTTTGTCACTAAATGTTATAATTTTTTTCATTATTAGTGACGAAATTCATATTTCGTCACTAAAGCTCTATTTTTAGCGACGAAAAATATTTCCTCACTAATTTTCGTTACTAAAAATACATTTTGTTGTAGTGACATTATCAATACGAGGAGACCTAGAGTATAGATAAGTAGGTGTACGAATTATAAGTACATCAAGAGCTTTAGATATGTTGCCCCTAGTTATTGTAAATGGTACACCACGTATCCACGATGCCACTTTGTGACCATGGTCATCCTCATGCACCGAGAAATTCGAATAAAATTCTCTAATCAAGTCAGCTAGAGGGGGTTGTATGTTTGTACACAAGGACAGCCAATGCCTAGATCGTAGATTCTCATGGACAGAAGGATATAGTTCATGTAGATTGATTTGCCTCTCTCCCCAAATATGCCTACTCTTTATCAAGGTTTCAAAGGTTTGCTCATTTGCGTGCGTGAAAAACCTTAATTGATCAAACACCACTTCAGGTTCGGATGCAGCTTTAGATTTTCCCCATTTAACCCTCCTTGGAGCTATAACTAACTGATCGTCAGCAGTGGAAACATGATCAGCTCACAAAAAAAAAACAAAACCAAAAACCGCATTATGAAGAGATAAACACAACATTCATACTACCTAACCCATTGATATTTTCATAGCCAAACAGATCATTTCATCACAATCTACATAGACAATGAAGTTTGAAGCAAAGAACAAAAATTGGAGAATAACGCATTACCATGTGTAGAAAATCATCAATACAATGAAAAAACAATATTCTTATTCACGGGTTGTTTAGTTGGTGAAATAATTGTAATGAATTTTGGTCTAAGTCAATAATTTGAAGATAGAGATGATTATAAACTTTAGTTGAACTCAAAGAGCCAACATGCAATTTGTTAACATATTGAATATTGTCAAAATGATCAATAATGTCACGCATGGATACCAAGCATTCTTACAACAATAATATTCTACAGGAAACATACAAGTGGATGTAGGACCTGACACATTTTTGAAATTCTTAGTTACATGTAGTAAGTTTCACCAACTTGTACAAAAAACATTAAAGTGCACAATGTATAATTCAGACATACAAACAACATAAGGACTAACACACACATATGGAGCCACTGGCAAGTTCATTTTGTGGAAGAAGACTAGTCGAAGACAACCTATGAGATAAGCAAGTAACCTTACTAACAACAAAGCATTTGACTAGCCAAACACCTAATTTCATCACAATCTACATAAACAATGAAGTTTGAAGTAGAGAACAAAAATTGGAGAATAAAGCACCACCAAGTGTAATTTTAAAGACAATAACGGTTAAAAGAGGCTTACTGCATAAAATCTTCGATGAATTTGTGTGGGAAATTGTCAATTCTAGCCGGATGCAACGAAAGCAATCGAAAATGTCAATTTTGGATTGCTGCAAATTCTGCAGAACTGGGGAGAATTTATAATCGTGGGTAATCAGCATAACTCGATTATATATATATATATATATCAAGTTATATATATCTCGATTTCTTATTAATCAAGTTATTAAGAAACTCAAGAATACACAAGTTGAGTTATGTGCACTATGGATCCAGACCTAGTCTAGATATTTGGACTGATCCAGATGAAGTCCAACGGGAATCCAAGTGTCTAGAAGGGTCTTCCACATAACTCGATTTTAATATAATCGAGTTATGTGTAGTGTAACTTGATATATAGTAAATTGAGTTATTTGGGATTAGTCTAAGCCCAGTCCAGATATTTGGACTGATCCAGATGCAGTCCAAGAGGAATCCAAGTGTCCAGGGTGGGTCTTCCACATAACTCGATTATACTATAATCGAGTTATGTGTAATATAACTTGGTATATAGTAGATCGAGTTATTTGGAAATACATTAACTGCATTAACTAAGAACTAATGCAGCACTATTCACACCCATACTAATTTGTACCTGAAGTTGAAACTGTAATGTTAGTAGGGATAGAAGGTTGGTTTCATGGATATATTGTGTCAAAGTGTCTTAAATATGTAGTGTTAGAACCCCTTTCCCTCTCCCTTGTGTGTGTGTGTGTTTGTTTCTCAAAAAAAAAAAAAAATATTGTGTGGTTACGATTTGTTGGGAGTATTCCAACAAGAAATGTCCATTGCAGATCTCTTAATACACACATAATACATACACGCTCTAAAAACAAGGAAAAATGTGATTTTAAGTCACCATTTTGAATAAAAAAATTGTAACTTGAAATCACAATTCAAAATATACCGTTGGACTCTAAAATTAGAGTTAGGCATCTATGTTTCAAATGAGCAATTTAGTCCTAGATTTAAGAAACAAGAAAAAAGAAAAAAGAACTCTTTAGTCATTTGTCTAGTCTCTAATTTGTTAATTATTTACATATCTAACAAAACAATGAGGTGACCTGATTTTAATGATATAGATGCAATTTTTTATTTTTAAAAAAGCTACATAATCAATGTGCCCAACCCGAACATGTATATATGGCTTTTAAGCCCCAATTTCACATTTCCCCTAATTTATGCTCTAATTTTGAAATGAATGTAAGATTAACCTAGATTATTTCTTTTAATGACCACTCAACCAAAAGAGATTTACTTATAAAGAAAAAGATACAAGGCCAACAATACAACAAAATTCATAGGGCAATCCAACTCAAACATCAGTAACAAAATAGGAATGTTGCAAAAGTTCGACATTCCTATTTCTTATCTAGTTATCTAGTACTGTAAATGAGTCGAACCAAATATTAAAAGTTTAGGATTGTTTAATTTATTTTATCTCAAACCCAAGTTAAGCTCGAATTTAGTCCCAATCGAGATTACATGTTCAAATTTTGTTCATTTTCTTGTCAAGCAAGTTTGAGCCTACCCCTTTACAATTATATGCTAATAATTAATAATTAAATTATAGTTGAAATTAAATTATTTAAGCTAATTAGATAGAAAGATTTTGTTATGAACCTATAACAATTATATTCATCAACTTTTTTTTTTTTTTTTAGAGAGAGTTTCAACCTATGGCGTTCGCTCTTGATGATAGCTCTTTATCATCAGACCCTTATATTCACCAACCTTGTACTATTAAAAATTAAATATACCCATAAAATGGACCATTTATATTATCAATAAATTACAAATAATAATTTTATATGTTATGAAATTTTTTACAAAATTATATAATTAGGTCTCAAGTGTGTATACACACACACACACACTTTAATTGAGCCTTATAATCGTGAGCTTGTTCACAAGCACAATTTTTTTTTTTTGGTTTGAACTTAACTTGTTTAATAATTGAGCCTAATCTTAAGTTTGAGCTTGGTTCATTTAACAAATGAACAACTTAGTTTAATAATTGAGCCTTAGTTTTCCATAAATAGGCTTTTTCTTAAGTCAAGTTCAAGGTATTTATAGCCTTATCCCTACCAAAGCTAATCAAAGTAACATATGGAAAATTAAGGCCCTGTTTAAATAGTGAGTCATCTATCACTTATCACTTATCACTCAAATATCATCATTTATTACTCATCACCTTATAACTCATTTCTTATGACTTAAAAATTCCCAAGATACATCCCAGCTATGTTTGGCGCTACAACCTGGTTGAATTTTCATTTCCAAAACTCAAATACTTTCACTTTATGTGGGACCCACGGACTGACTAATTTCAGACTCTTTTCTTCTCCGTTCACTTCTTTTTCTCTAATCTCTTAGACTCTCTCTTTCTAGCTGGACTACTTCTCATTTCTTTGCTCTTTCTCTAATCTCTCAGGCTCTCTCTCTCTAGCCGAACCCAAATCAAAATTTCATTTTCCACAGCCACACCACAGATCTGAAGCTCACACCTACACCCAGTGGCGACTCCAGGGAATTTGTTCAGGGTGTTCCTTAGGAAGCATAAATTACACAATCTTATTTCTTTTTAGCCTTTAAGTAATTAGGTTTGATTCAATGTTATTAATTTCATTCCGTTCCAACCGTAACGGCCGAAAAATACCGTGTCGGTAAACAAACCAGAACAATAACCCACCCTATTCTACTTCTGAAAAAATTTTGGGTCATTACGGTCTATTTCAGATGTTTTGGTAAATAATGACATTTCTAGAAATATTTTTTAGAGTGATCCTTAAAGGAGCATAAATTACGCAATATAGCACACATCCCACAGTTTAATTTGCTTTGCACAATGTAAAGACAAAAAATATGCATCATCCATCCGGCGCAACCCATTGCAAAACTGTTTAACATAGTTTTTTTCTTTTTTTTTTTTCTTTTTTTTTTTGTCTTTTATAAATTATAATGTGTATTCACTTACTTTTAACTTTTCAGGGAGCACAAACTACTATCCCAATTCAATGCCACAGCCCCATCCACCCCACACTAAGAGACAAGAGCCAATCATCAATTTCAACACAATTACATATTTTTATATTTACATATATTTGCACAAAAAGACAAAAGCTAAGCAATTTATATTGTCAAAAAAATTAGTCTAAGTGAAAAGACTCACAACACAAGTCAGACAAGAAAATGAAAGCCAATGAGCCACGTACCTAGCTGAAGTAACTGAGATCACCTTTTTCTTTTGTAGTGTATGGTTTTAAAACCATACACGTGTGATCCTCTAGGATTAGAGCAAATAATAAAGTATTTTTGGCCTTAGAAATCCGTGAAGCACTAGAAGGCTTTAGAAAACAACTAAGAGAAAAGAAGAAATAAGTTTCCTACTCCTAATACTTTCCCAGAACATAGATTTGAGACAAGAAATTGTCAAGCTCGTAAGCTACATTCCTAAAAATTCAAAAAAAACGTGGCTCCGCCACTGTGAGTATGAGAGAGAGAGAGAGAGATAGGGAAAAGGAGAGAGAACTAAAATACCTTGAGGTCAGGGGCGGTGCCGCCGCGACACGTTGAAGGCTGAGGTTCTTATTTCCTGATCTCGCTTTTGCCGTCGCCAATCTCACAATCTTCAATCTGGGCTAAGTCAATCTCTGATCTCACCATCGCAGAGCTGCTCTGCGTGTTTAGTTTTGCTGTTGTTGCCTTAGTGAGTCGCTGCTGCCGCTGCTATTGCTGAGAAGTGAGGATGTGAGGTTCTTTTTAGGTTAGGAATTGTTTAAGTTTATAAATTTTTTTTTATTATTTTATTTGTTGAGAATCTGTGGGTTTGCTGGGCTTGCACTAATCAGTTTTTTTTTTTTTTTTTGAGAATCTATGGGTTTCTGTTTTCAATATATTGGGCTTTTTTTCCTGGTGGGCTTGCCTGTTACAATTTTTTTTTCTTTTCAAATTTTACTTCAATTTTTTTTTTTTGGCTTGAAAATGAAATAAATAATTTTTTTTTATTTTTTATTTAAGGGTGTTCCTCATTTTGATTAAGGGTGTTTCTAATTTTTTTTAAAGAGTAAACAAATAAAAAAAATTTAATTATTATATATAATTTTTTTTTAGGTCAGGGTGTTTTTGGGAACACCTTGACATGAACGTGGCGTCGCCACTGCCTGCACCCACATCTCAAAAATCCAAACCCCACACCCACATCTCAAATCCGAACTCCACACCCATAAGATAGAAAGGAAAAAAAAAGCCTTGATCTTTCCGAGGAGATGGAGAGAGAGCTCAACAAATTCCAGTATCTGTGCCGCCAAGATGACGACCCACAACTCGGAACCATGAGACCCACTACCAAGATGAAGACAGAAATAGAAAAGAAGGAAGACTGGAGCTTCAGCTGGAGTGGCAGACCGGGATGGAGAGAGTTATGGGTTGTGTTAATGGCAGATGGGTATGGAGAGAAGAGAGTTGCGTGGGAAGAGAAGAGGAAGAGGAAGAGGAGAGGAAAAAGAAAAGAAAAGAAATGAAAAGAGATGGTTTGGCAAGGAACAGACGAGACACAAATATGGCCCCACAATATGAATATATTTACAAAAATGTCATCGTAACTCTGGTTCCATAACTCAAAAACACAAAAATTTTGTTTTCATTTTCACTAACTTATAACTCAATTTGGTGAGATATGAGTGATGAAAACAAAAAATGGAAACTCATCCAGACAAGCCATGCATGTGTGGGACTCACAGATTTTGAGTGATGAGTGATTGAAAACACAAAATCCAAAAACCCCCTAAACATCCCTTAACAAGCAAAAAATGATTTTATTATTATTATTATTATTATTATTATCATTATTTTTAGTTGCTATTTCTACATGCAACAAGTTCATATGTTGTGAGAGGCCTGCTGTAAGAATCAAAAATAGGAAATACAATTCTTCTTATATGCAATGATTAGCTTATATTAATAACCCTATATCCAGTATATAAGATTAAAACTCTAGGGTTTTCCTGATGAGTATAAAGAAGAATTAAATGCACTGAAGTTGATATTGAACACAAACTCGTTCAATTACTCTAATTACCAAAGTGCTATGTAATTCCTCCTAATTATGAACAGTCTAAGATGAATACCATGAAGTTTTCAATTGTACCATAATAATTTTCTAGAATAGTTTGGGGTAGATCAAGAATTTAATTGAGCAACTGCATTGATGGTAAAAGAAAGGGGGGATTTCAATCTATAGTCTCTTAGAATTAGAATTGGTCATTTGAAACAATAAGGACTAAAACTACAAAACATGTTAACTTTAAAGACCAACAATATATTTTGGCCAAACTTTTATCTTATGGAGTTCAAATAATGGGAATAAGTATGCATTGCGTCTTTTTTTTTTTTTTTTTCTTTTGATTTTTTGAATAAATATCTAAAGGTTTTTGTTTTTAGGGGGATAAAGAAGTACATAAACTAAGATACAACATCAACAAGTAACTCTGATCTCTTCAAAATAGCCAAGGCATTACATCTTTTCGCTTCCCTAAAAACGTGCTTGACTTCTGTGTGAGGGATCATCCATGGTGAATACTTGCAATCACCCCCTTAGCAATATCTCTACTTTGATCTCTTTTAGCAGGCCTTTTATAAACTTGCACAACATAAATCTCAATTCGACCCGCACCCTCAATTTTGTCGTCATGATCATCAAACAAACATCTACTGGTGTTTTTGGTTGTTCTCATTTTCATCAATTTATAGAAATACATATTTTGGTCCCAATGTTGTGCCTTTTTGCACTTGATTACTACTCGACAAAGGCCTCTGCAATTTTAAGAAATACATACTTGTGACATGCTACGTAGGATGGAGGAACACACTCAACTGAGCTAAGCCTCTAACTTAACTTTGTCGGAACACTTCATATTTTTCCCATTTAGTTTTGCTTTGCATACGGGTAAAACAGCAAAACAAAGTTGTTAAAATAGGATTATTTTGTTGGAATCATTGTGGAAATAAGTTAGAGAAGAAGTCGGTTTCATGGGCTGATGAAAAAGATTTCTCAAATCTCAAGCCCATTTTTTCAGCCTCACCCCATTTCAGAGTTAGACCTATCCCCGCTATTTTACACAGCAATGTTGGTCTTGCTTAAAGGCCCACATAGCTCCTTAACAAGCCCAGCCTTTTAACCAATCTCTGACACAATTCCATTTGCTACATCAAAAGTAGCCCAAATACTTATCAAAAAAAAAAAAAAAAAGTAGCCCAAATAACTTCCTTATCTCTGTCATTCATTTCCTCTTGCAACTCTTGCAATCCACCTTGCTATTTAAAGAAGAGTATGGACACAACAAAAAGTCATTACAATTTCACAGCATTTCTAAACCTTAAAAAATGTTTGGCTGAAATAATAAAAGATCAAATGTTTTTTCATCCAACCCTTGTCAAAAGCAAAAAGTCTCATATGTGTCACTTTTGATGCATGCACGACACGATGAGACGTTTGGCGTCTAAGGCTGAGCACAAAATTGACAAATGAATTTATTTGGCATTAAAATCTATGAGAGATAATTATAATAGGGTAACATTGTCTTACAAAAGTCATGGAATAATCAACACCTTCCCCATACATAATTTAATCATTGAACTCTTTTTCATTCAAGACCTGATTTAATCCATCCTTTAAGTAGGGGTGGCAAATGGACGGGGTGGGTCATAAATGAATTGAGTGTGTTATTACTTATTTATCCATTTACGACCCATTTATATACAAATTAATTATCCATAACCAACCCAACCCATTTTATTAGTAACTAACCCATTTAACCTAATATGACCCAAATACCTCTAAAATTACTTGAATACCCTCTTGACCTCCAAAATTACCAAAATACCCTTAAATACCTAAAATGACGCAAATACCTCTACATTTCCAAAATTACCAAAATACCCTTGGACATCCAAAATTATCCCCAAAATTTCTAAAATGAGCAAAATATTGCCAAAATTTCTAAAATAAGCAAAATACTCATGAAACATCTAAAATAACCAAAATACTCCTGATATCTCTTAAATTACAAAACATGCTAAAAAACTACTAAAATGACCAAAATACCCATAAAACCTCTAAAATGACCAAAATACCCCCGATATATCTAAAATCACCAAATCTACTTAAAAACCACTAAAATGACCAAAATGCCTCCAAAATCTCTAAAATGAGTAAAATACCCCCCAAAACCTCTAAAATGTCCAAAATATCCTCAAAACCTAAAAAATTACTAAAATACTCCCAAAACCCAAAAAATTACCAAAATACCACCCAAATCAAAAAATTACCAAAATACCTTCAAAAAATTACCAAAATACCCCCCAAATCAAAAAATTACCAAAATACCTTCAAAACACAAAAAAAAAAAGAAACCAAAATACCCTTGAAACCCAAGAAATGACTAAAATACCCCAAAAATCCAAAAAATGACCAAAATACCCCCAAAATCCAAAAATGACCAAAATATCGCCCATAACTCAAAAATTGACCAAAATACCCCCTGAAACACATAAAATGACCAAAATACCCCCAAAACATAAAAATTACCAAAATTCCCCCAAAACCCAAAAAATGGCCAAAATACTCCTGAAATCTAAAAATGACTAAAATACCACCAAAACCTAAAAAATGAGCAAAATACCCCCGAAACCCCAAAAATGACCAAAATACCCCCGAAACCTAAAAAATTACCGAAATATCCCAAAACCTAAAAATTACCAATATGGTAGACTACCATATAGTGTTCTTTTATAATAAAAGATTTAAATCATGCCACGTCATCAATCCATTAACAAAAATGGTAATTATAACCTTAACATCTTTTACTCTTAATGTCTTTTAGTTAATGATTTTTTTAAAAGAACAAATTCATGGCAGCCACCATAGCTTAGGAAGCCATGAAAGAACATTAATCAACTTAACGTTTTTCAACCACCATCGCTAGTGACAGCCATCCTACCTACTCCTCCCCTACCACAGGTCACAAAGGAAGTTACCACAACCTGGGATTGATTTAATTTCAAAGGATGTGTATTGATTAATTTCTCACCCTTTATCCTAATTTTTTAAAAGTCTTACAGTAATTTTTTGAATTCAATTGCAAAATCTGGCCAGGGGAAGTATAGGTCTTATTTTTCCGCCAAAGTCACAGATCGTTAACACTTAGGAACAATGGAACATAGAATTTGATTTGGCTGCATTTGCCATTTAAGAAAATAACTTGTAGAAGTATGTTGGTGGGTTCTAAATAGATTCATTCCAATGAAACCATGGTTTGAACTTAACCAAAACCTATAGATTTGTTGAACGAATTAAATAGGAGGGGAAGAAAGTGATTGAGATGGCATTTAGAAATTTATCATTCATGAGTTGTTTTTGTTTTGTTTTGTTTTTGTTTTAATTTTTTTTATAGAATGTTTTACTAGTGAATTGATGATATGATATAATCTAGACATTTTATTACATCAATATTTTGTAAAAATGTTGTAGAATAGTTTGTGGCGGTAGCATTACTCTAATGATTTTTAGCAAATAACTTTTTTTGGGGAAATGAACTAAGTTTTAGCTTTTTGTCACCCATTTAACACAAAATTTACCAAAATATATCTTTTGATAAGTACTATACATAAAAGTTATTAAAATAGGTTGCTGCCAAACAGACCTTTTAGTATCGATTTTGAGATTTTATAAATTGTCTTATTTAAACTTGTAAAGCCTTAAAGCAAGTAAAAAAAAAAAAAAGGGGATTTGGACTACTTAAAGAAAATTAAGACACAAAAAAAGAAATGCAATTATTTGTGATAGGGGTGTGTAAAAAACAGAGGAACTGAAAAAACTACTTCAAACCGACTGAACCATTGCAAAAATTTCTGTCTAGTTCAGTTTCAGTTTTATTATATAAAAAACCAAAAATTTTGGTTCGATTTTCGGTGGCAGATTTGAATGCACCGAATCAACTGAATCGAACCGAAATATATTATTATATTATATTTTATATTAAATATATAATATAAAGTTTGTAAACGTCTGGGCTTGGCCTTGCCAAAATTACTCAAGCCTACTGCCCTTTTTTTTTTTTAAAGAAGCCCACTACCCATTAGATAAGTTAGATTAACTAACTAAAATTAAACTAATTAACTTAAATTAATTAAGTGAGTGTTTCGATTGCACTGAAACATGGCTATGTTTGCATTTGTGTTTTAAATAGTGGGACCCATGGCTACAGTGCCCACAAAGATAAACGCATCAACTTTTGGCTAAACACACTGTTTTACTAAAACACTGGGCATGCATGTACTATTCATGACCCACAACTCTTAAGGAAACGCGTTGCTACAATTCTAAACGGTGTGTTTTGTTTTAAAAACCTGGGATATTCCTATTACACTCATCTGACCCACAAAGCAGAGGAGATTTCTCAAAAAACGGTGTGCAATGCCAACAACTAATTTCTTAGAACGGTCTTCTTCTTTCTCTCAACTGCTGTGCCAAAGATGTCTTCAATGCACTTCAATGCTCCGTCATCTTCCTCTTCAATGAATTGCACCTACCCACCAACTAATAAACCATCAAAATAGAGAAACACAGTAATACCATTAAGCGAAACAAACGAACCCGATCCCCTCTGTTCTTCCTTCGCTCGAGCCCACCTTCTCTCCACTTGGGATGTTGTTGCCACCACTGTGGGCGAGAGACGTTGCATTTATCTGTAAGTTATATCTAACTTCTCATACTCTCTGATGTGTTAGTGTTCTGCATTTATCTGTAAGTTGTATTCTGCATTTAAGGATTAATTTTGTTCAACTTTTGTGTGTGGTTTTTGTGTTTTCCGTGAAATTAATCCGTGGGTTTCTCTCTCCTTCGTGTAATTTTGTGTGTTTCTCTTCCTGCCTATGTTTGTATTTGGACTATGTGAGTTTAATTTGCATTTTTCATGTGGGCATGTAACCGATTATGATATGCATATGAACTGTTTGTCGAAATGCCTCAATGAGTATAGAATTCCATTGTAGCAAAAATGGTTAAGGGGAAATTGAAGGATGCTGGTAATGATGTGAGAATTAGGTGGAAAGATTCAATGGAACTAAAAGCTTTTTGTGATTTGTGTGCAGCTCAAGTCCTAGAAGGCAAGAGGAGTGGAGGGATTTTTGAGAAAGGAAGGGGTTGATGTAGTGATTAAATAGTTGAGTGAAATGGGCAAAGTGGTGTCTCACCTATAGTTTAAAAACAAATGGGATCATCTAAGAAAAGCTTGGAAGACTTGGAAGTAGCTTTTTGAGTGTGAGATTGGGTTGGGTTATGATCCTAACATTGGGAGGAATGAGGCCACTAATAAGTGGTGGGCCCGAAAGCTTAAGGTTAGTTGACTTTACATAATTGTGAAAAACTCAACTATCTACAACTATATTGTGCTATAACTATTGGTTGTACACATGTAGGCATGTCCCAAGGCAACAATCGTTCGCAACAAAGGTTTGCCGAATGTTGGTTCTATGGAAATCATGTTTGAAGGCACGGCTGCAACAGGGAGAAATGCATGGACCCCAAGTGGTGAAATACCAAAGGAAAGCACTGAAGGGTCTGGGGATTCCATTGATAGCAAAGAATTTGTTGACCCCCAATGTCAGCCCTTTGCGGATGTTCACCCAATGGAGGTTGAAGGCCCATCATTGTTGAAGGTAGGACTGGCACTAAATAAGGGAAAAGGGTTGGCAAGTGGTGCCCATCTTTTGAGGGGAATTCACAAAAAACCAAGAAAAAAGCATTCAATTGTGCATGAGATGTATAACTCTTTGAAGAACATCTCAGATGTTATTGTTAAAAGTAGAAGTGTAAGTACTTGTACACCATTTGCTTCCACAACAGTTGTTGAGGTTCAAGCAGTTATGGACATGGTGTTGAGTCTTCCTGGGGTGCAATCAGGTGATCGCCTTCATATGTTTAGCTCCTTCTTCTTCATGGGAAACCAAAACGCTAGGAACATGTTTGCAGCACATAGTCATTGTAAGGAGTTCTAGCTGAAGTGGCTAGAGATACATTACCAACTGCACCCTGAGTTTCATTTGTGAAGGAAAGGGGATTTTTTCGATAGGGGTTGCTTTTAATGGTGTTGTAGTAATCAGATTTTCTCTATGTACTTGTTGCTTTTTTCTTTTTTCTTTTTTTTTTCTTTTTTTTTTTAAATTGGCAGAAACTATGCTTACCATGGGTGTGTATGTAACTATTGGGTACTCTTTCTATTCTAGTAGTAATTAAAAATGGGCATTCATCCTCTTTGGTTTTCTCTTTGGTTATTAAAGTACTCATACATACTAGTTTGTTTGTAATTTTTAATTTTCAATCAAAATGGAATATGTAACATGCATGTTCAATTTGAAGATGTTCTATGGCTACAATGGAAGATAATGGCCAATGGTGGCACTGCTTGGTTTAAATTTGCAATCTGAAAGTCAATTGGGGGGAGTGGAGAACAATAATAATACAGTAATATGATTTAAGAGTTGTGCATTGGCTGTAACTTATGAGTCAAAGCAAGTCAAATGTATCTTTATAGTTTTCCTTGTCATTGTTCATTCCTTAAAGGAATATAGCTGTGGATCTGGAGATCCATAACTTGTAAGGGCACATATCTGAACTAGTGTTGGTAAATTTGGTGTTTTTGTCAAAAATAAATCTCTTTTAAAAAAAGAAAAAGTTGTCCAGTCACTAAATTCTAATACCATATATATAATCAAGTAATTTACCTCAGTTGGCCATTGTTGTTAATAATTTGAATATTCCACGACGTCACATTCACCGATAAACATCAATGGGGCTCATGTTAGATTCCTTGGTTCCGGCCATTGAATTTCTGGCACATACTCAACAATTAAAATCTCAGAATATTTACTTGTAATTTATAACTGAATGTTGTATAATTATCTAATTTAAAAGGGTTAAGTCGTTTGGTCTAGTGGCTGGTATGTGGGTCAGTAAGTATTTTGATGCTTTCATCATTGTTTATTGTATGGTTTTGTGATAGTAAACAAAGATGTTTAACTTTCATCAAGGAGATTCTAATGTCATATGTGATTTTATAACCCAAGACAGCTGTTAATTATAGCTGCTACTCTGAAATTTATGGCTATAAGTGGTTTATATTGCCTTTGATGCTTTAGTGAGATAAATCATACAAATGACTTGCTCAAGTATTCTATTGTTTTCCAGAAGTTATTTTTGTTCATGTGTTTGATCTTCACTTTCATATAATTTCAGGTACTCAATTCTTGATGTGGCCGGTTTTCTGTGCAATTGAAGCTCTTTCTGCTTTAGATGGTCACTCTCAAGAAATCTGTTTAAATAAGGAACTTTTCAAACTAGCTTGTGACACGGTCAAACTCCCTGACAAAATTGAGGTACATTGTAGGCTTGTAGTGTACCCAGATATATGAAATTATTGGTGGTGCTGTCTCTTTTCATTCTTTCCAGTTAATATTTCAAGTACCAATAGCTAGTGGAAGTGATCCATAAAGATACTTTCTTGCCAACTTCAACACTACTAGCTTTGTCGAGTTGCTGAGCTCTTCAGGAATTCTTCCTCTGATATTCTTGTTTATAGACAAGTCGAGGACTCGGAGCTCAGTCAATTGGCTTAAACTTGAGGGTGTAGCACACCTTCAACTTAGTTCTTCTATCAATTATAGTTGCTAGGACAGATTGTTGGTGCTACACCCTTGGCCCTTTGTTCTACTACTTGAGATCATTTAGAATGGCTGGGCTCATATGCAGACTTCCAGAGATTGTATCAGTATGGAAACCTGGCCATTAACTTACAATGTAGGTAGTGTCAATAAACTCTTAGTCTGGGCCCTTCTTCTTCATATCAGAATTTTGGCTTCACAACAATTTTACCAGTATTCTTTTCTTGTCCTTGAGTGATTCAACTACTTATCCAACCAATTGTGTACTTTTGTAAACCTTGATCCCAAAAGAAAAAGGGAAATAAAGGACAAAGAAGTATGTTGAACATCTATTCTTCTTGAAATTCCAAGTGAAAAAATAAAAAAATAAAAAATAAAAAAAAAAACACTGACAAATTGATAGTACTAGTTACTAAAAACATGTTTGCCTAAGTCCATGTAAGACAATGGTTTGATTGCTAACCTGGTTTGAAGATGATTGTTGGAGCTCTACATCATAAATGCTTTGAAGCCAAGGATGAGTAACAGTTTCTCCATGTGTTGCTACATTCCTTTTTCAGCTTGTTGCATTGTGACTCTTTATGAAGATTGGATTCTAATGTAGCTAGAATGGTTCCAAGCAGTCTAGACTTGCATTCACAAATCACAGTGTCTAATAGTTTTGTTACATAACCACATAGTGAACACTGACATATTGTAAAACATGTGAGAAGAATCAAGACATATACTTCAATTCATGAACCTCAGATGTAGGTCTTAGCTATTTTGATTTAGTTCTCAAAAGAACCTAAAATCTGAGAACTCATCAGGAAATTAAGAATAGAGTTGAAGGTTGAAGCGGTAAAAGAACTAAACATTTTATTCTAGTATCCTATTTTGTAATTAACTATGCTTAAGAAATATTCATAACTGCTAGCAGGAAATGCAATGCTCCTAATAAGTGAATTCTTTGGACAAAGCTTCAATACCAATACAGGGCTTCCATTGCCCTTATTTCAGCAACTCAGTATTGGCAGAGCTATGTTTATTAGTATTCCTTTACATTGGAGATTGCAGTGCTCAATGCAGTGCTTAATGCTAATTGCAGTGCTCAATGCTAATATTGGAGATTTCAGTAGCATCCAGATAGTGAGATTTCTTGCCTAAATTTCTTAATGTTTTCAACATTTTTCCTAAACACAAGATTGTGGTCTAAGTTTCTTTGTGTTCTCTCTTTCTCTCTCTCTAATTATTGATATTTCTTCTTATGTTCTGTCAATGGTTGTTTCCCTTTCTTTGCTGCCTCTCTTTGTTTCTTCTTATGCTCAGCCAGAATTGCTGCATTATGCTGAACTAACTCAGACTTCATTTATGCAGGTAAAAGTTTAATGCACTAGTTCCCAGCCAAAAAAATTTCAAAGCAAGTAACAGAAGGATGGATTTGCTAAACGACTCATTTGATTCCCAGCGCCAGTGAGTTTCTATACCTTCCCCTCTAGATTTGAATATACAATTTTTAGTAATCTTGGATGAAATTATGAAAACATATGCTTAGCTCTATATGGTCATATTAAAATTAACCAATGCAAAACCAAATTTAAGTGGCGTATCTATTTTGGGTGTTTGGTAGCTAGTTGATTAGCATAGCCATTAGATCGTGGAAGCACATGACAATGAATTCAATTCATACACTCTGCTTGCATGAGTTGGTGAGGGTACTTTATAGACATTAGACTGCTGCCTAGGCTTTAGGACTATTAATTTATTGGTACCACCTTTTTTAGCCTAGTACTAATAAAGGTTCAATAGAGTTTAACAACTTGTTTTTAGCCTACACATTATAGTATCATTCCAAATTTTGTACATGTAATTAAAGTCGATAACATATGCAAGGACATGAGTTTCGAGATCAGCGACAACATTATACTCGCAACATTTTTAGCTGAGGTGCAAGTGTCGTAGCTTACATAGAGACCTATATGAACATAGTACCAATGCATACAAATCTACAAACATGGTATGAATGGGTACAGTATATTTTAAATGGAAATGAGCGAAAATGTTGGAATGTCTTTAGACTATCAAGCCATGTGTTTTGAGAATTGTGTAATACATTGCGTACTCAATATGGATATGACGGTACCAAAAGAGTTTGCCTGGAAGAGTCTGTAGCAATCACATTGGTGGTACTTGGTAGTGGCATGTGTAATAGAATGGTGCAGGATAGATTTCAGCATTTGGATGAGACAGTAAGTCGACACGTGGACACGGTAGTTATATTGTTAAGCAATGTTATGGCAGTAGACATTATCAAGCCTGTTGATCCTACATTTCCTAATGTGCCACAACATATTCGTAATTGAGATAGATATTGGCCACATTTCCAGGTACTTTGTGAATTTGGTATATTGACTTGATTTTATTCAATTTATCTTTATGGTTATAACACGTATTGAATTTCACATGGTATTTTTGTGGCAATGGTTAGGATTGCATTGGTGTGATTGATAGGGTTCATGTCCCTGTGGTCTTACCAGTTGATGAGCAACACTCATATAGAGGAAGGAAATGGATCACAATAACGAATTGCATGTGCGCATGTGATTTTGACATGAAATTCACATTCGCATGTGTTGGATGGAAAGGGTTAGCGCATGACACAAGAATCTTTTTAAGTTGCCTCAATAATGAGAGTGACAACTTCCCAAAACCTCCATCTGGTTTGTAAATATGCAGTTTAATTACTGTATTAAAGTATGTATTATGTAGTGAAAATGCGAGTGTAATAAACATTCTTGTTTGCAGGAAAGTATTATTTTGTTGATTTAGGGTACCTTATGAAGAGAGGGTTCCTTGCACCATATAAGGGGGAGAGGTACCACTTCCTCGATTTTCAACAAGGTCGACTACCACATCCAGAGGAGAAATTTAATTATCTTCATTCATCACTTCGTTCGGTCATAGAACGAATTTTTGGAGTTTGGAAGAAGAGATGGAAAATTTTGAGAAGTCTGCCAACCTTTCATATACGCACTCAAGAACACATCATTGTTGCTTCAATGGTTCTTCACAAATTTATTAAAGCACATGAAAACAATGATGATGGACATGGGCTTTCTGCATGAGGCACATTTGGAAGTAGCAAGGGAGGTCATTATGATGAAATGGCACATGTGATCTCTTCCTTGGACGAACCTGAGATGAAAGTGGTTCAAAACAATATCACAAAATCAATATATGGGTTGCCTCCATTGTAGGACTTAAGTTTTTATGAAAGTTATAACCCTCTTAATTGATTATGGTGACCATTATTTTTGTCACAATAGAAATTAGTGTGGCTGAAAATACCATTAATATTATGGTAATTTTTTTGTGGGAACCATAACTGATGGTTCACAAACTTGAATGTAATACCATTTTGTTTTATGGTGATTTTTTGTTGGTAACCAAGTTGATGGTTCATAAACTGGAATGTAATACCATTTTGTTTTATGGTGATTTTTTGTTGGTAACTAGAACTGATGGCTCACAAAACTTGATTGTAATACCTTTGATTTATGAATTTGTATATATCCTTACATGTGAAACTCATCAGTATTGCAACAGTAGATTTCAAGCTTACAAGGGACTTTTGAATAGACTCCAATCTTATTTGAACAAGAGACAAACTCAAAAGATATCAAGCTTGCAATAGTAATCTGCCAGGAATAAAAAAAAAATAGAAAACAAAATCTACCCTCAATTCTTTATAAAGACGCCAAGAACCCTAACTATCAATTGTTGGCAAAGTGTATACACACACACATATATAACAACAAAACTTACAATCTCCATCAACTTGGCCATTAACATTATCTCCATCAAATGTCTCCACATATAACAGAAGTACAACTTCATATATATCATAAATTGTTACTTGCAATAAAGAATAAGTTGTACGATTAATATGCAAAACAACTGTAATAATACAAGTCTATATTATTACATACATACACATCCCATTATGGCAAACACCTCTACCTGATTTCGACTTCCCCAAACCTAGTAGACAAGATAAGCAATATTACAAACATGACCCAGGAGACTACTAGAGCTATCTTAAACTTCTTTGCTTTCTCTTAAAAAATCATGCGTGCAGCCTTGGCTCTTTCAGCCTTTCGTTTTGCAACTTGCTCCCTTTCCAATGCTGCGTCCATTGGGGTGTGTGCTTGCTTCAACTCTTCATTAGCAACTTCCACCGCATGCTCCAATCACTTGAATTTGGCTATAACTATAGGTGTTATTGTCGCGTACAACAAATGCTAGTGTCTAACCACTTGAAGAACTTGCATGCACGGTCATCATCTTGCACAATAAAATACAGCACATAAAGAGGAATACAACAAATTGGTTCTTTAATGCACAACACAAATATTTTTCTAATACTTGGATACGGTACTTACCCGTGACCAATAGCGACAACTATAAAACCTCCTACCAAAGTATGAAGTTTCAGGGATGCCTTAATGACGCAATTGTCAACGTCATAGAAATGGCCATAAGAACTGGAGAGATAGTTACTCATTTCCGGCATTGGTAGGAACTGGCATTAGATATTACGTTGGCTTGGATTAGTGAACAGTACAACTCACTCTACACCATCATGTAAACAAGTTTGCTTGGCCCCCAAGAATTACACATTAGAATTATCATAAGTTGAGCATGTTTACACAATAATGACCTATGAAACACCAATATATTTACTGATCTCTAAAGATTTGAAACAAAAATCTTCTTTAAACTATAGTGCAAGAGGCATATATAAGACTTGAAACTGCTTCATTAGTATCATTTGAATGGTCCCTGAGGTTGGAAAATTAAAATAAAAGATCATTGTTTTAGATCATAGGAACTTAGAAAATAGGGAAAAAAAACAAGAAGGGGGGGGGGGGGTGGAGAGGGGTGACTTTAGAAAGAGGTTGTTGTAGTCCCATAATTGTGCTTTTGGATATAAGAAAGTTTTACAAGGATTGATTCACAGAAATGGTCCAACAATTCATACAATGCCACTATGCTTTCATCTTTGATGAGCTGCTTAACCTTTAAAGGTAGAAAAATGATCACATAAACAGGCTTGTTGAAACAAATTTCTGAAGCTATAAGTAAAATTTGCAATAAAAATTTGGTAACTAATAATAGAAACCAATTCCACAAACAAGAAAGAAAATACAATCCAAGCATTGGGAAGTACAGGATGCAATTCAGATATTCCACAATTGAATTCCTTCAATTAATGATTTCATACCCACGTTACCTCAAACCCTAGAATTTCACAATTGTTAGCTCTAAAGTTTTACCAATCACTTATAAGTAATTTGTTTTTATTGATTTGAAGAAATACCCATAAATTATATTATGAAAATAGCTAATAATTTTGCAATATTGCTTTCGTAGGGTCAAGCCTATTAAAAACTTCATTAGACATATTGCACTAATTGTTTTTTTTTTTTTCCCTATATTTTCAAAGCTCTGATGTTTGCAAGATTTTAATTTCATTTTTTTAAGAAAAGGGAAATTCCAGGGAGCTCCAATTATTTTCTTAATTGCAATTAACTGACATTTATAAACTACAAAAGTTAGTCTTCCAAATGAGAAGAGACCATTGGTTAAGACTAAATATTAAAACAAATCTACCTTTAATGTCTTCTAAGCTAAGTGGTTTCACAACTTTTCATTCAAATATCATAAAGGTAGTGGTACTTTCTTAAAAAGTTAAAATTGCAAAAACATTGTATTGGTTTTTCTGTTGATACCTAGGATAGAAAGAAAAAGCTAGGTCTCCTTGCTTTTGACCTCTGCTATTTTTGTCTATTGGCCAAATCTTTTCTAGTCATGGGTCAATGAGAACACAGGGAAAGCTTTGTTTACATAAACAATATGGTCAAGTTCTGTCTTTCTATTATAAACTAAATTGCAGCCAATTAATTGAAAGCAATGATCTTCCACTAACTTAAAAATCCTTTTGTAATAAAAACGAAGAAATCATTTGAAGCTCTATGTTATTACCTTTATAACATATTTTGATTATCTTTCACAAGAGATTGCAGGCACTTTTGCTAAGTAACTGTATTAACCACCATTTTCTTAGGTATAAATTCTACATTTCTGACTCTTCAAAACCAAACCAGGCATAAATTTCAATTATCAATCAGATTGAAGTTAGAGTTGATATTATTTAAGTCCTATTATTGTTGCATGCATGAATGGGACCACATCCTCAATCATAATTGCCAATTTGGCTAAGAACACAATTAATTTTGTGTACTCTATAACTTTTTCTTTCATGTTTGTAAGTCTCTCTCTATCTCAATCTTTGTGTGAAGCAACGCATGACACAAGAAATGATCATTACCTAACTCAAGGCTTTATCATTAATGATTAAACTTATCATGAATGATTGGTTAACTTTATAACGACAAAACAGGGCCAAAGATTGCAAATCAAGTTATCATGGAAACTTGGTTTATAGTACTTTATACAAATCCTATAGAAACTTTGAGGCAATCAATAAAACTTAAAAACCGAGAAATTCTATAATCAACAAAGAAAACAGAGAAAACAACAGAGGAGTGCTTGAATAAACTCATTGTGGAGAATTCATTAGAATACCCGAGTGAAGGCAATTTGTTCATGCCTAGTTTTGATCAGTTGAGCCATGTCTCCACGTATTTTCCTCACAATTGAATTCCTCTTATAAGCTAGTGCAATTTATGCAGAACAAGAAAGAAACAAAAAATAAACCCATGTAAACTCTCCACAAAATACAGAGGAACCGACAAGAAAAACTCAACCATTATTTTTATTTTATTTTATTTTATTTTATAAATTTAGTTTTGAGAGGACCATATATTTTTTGATAGTTTAGATTGAATACAACAGAAACCTCCACTTAGCTGACCTGAGTTTAGTTGTTTGACTTAATAGAGGTGATACTTCAATTTGTGGTAAGTGAAAGCAATATAAAGAGCATAAGAGAATAACCAAATGAGACAAAACAAGTGCTTTGGTGGCAGAGTATCAGCTTGTTCTGTCATGGACTTTTAATTGGAACAATTATAATGTTTTCAATTTATAAGTAGAATAAGATTTGCATATAACATAGATATGGGGCACTGGTTAAGAATTTGTTTCCTGGGCTATTTTGCCTGGTTGGTGTAATATTCGCTTCAATGACACAAAGAATACCGATTATAAAAATTGGGTCGAGTTGAATGATGAACTACTTACTGTTGAAGAACACTCTCAGCACAGAAATAAGGATGCCTCACTTATGTCTTAAGTCAATACGCATCGTTTCATTAATCTATGGAACGCACCGTTTTGGACTTAAGTTATGAACTTGACTCATCAACACAGAAACGGTGTCGTGTGGCTGTGAGTTCAATTAGTCGTTATCTTTGGAGGGAAAGTTAGTTAGAGGAGCAGTTGTAGTTCCAGAATTCACGGGAACTGTTCCGTGAATTCAGGATCTTAAGCTATTCAGTCTGAGTGATGATAGGATTGTATAAATAGGAGTATGCTCACTTAGATTATGAATTGAAGATTGTAAATCATTCATTTTGTTAATTGAATCATCTTCAACCTCTTGATTCTCTCTCTCTCTCCCTCTCTTCTCACTCTCTGTTTTCTTCTTCCTTTATCGTGTATTGAATTTCTTCATGGTATCAGAGCTTTATTGTCAGTGAATCAATGGCAACAACAGCTCCAACAATGGCCTCTTCATCAACATCTTCATCAACTTCCAATTCTTCTGCGAATATACTCAATCAACCACTTCTTCTTCTCTCAAATATGGCCAACATGATGACCATAAAGCTGGACAATACAAACTATATTGTCTGGAAACATCAGATTACAATGGTGCTCGAAACCTACTCTTTGTTTGAATTGATTGAAGAACCACAACTGATTCCTGAGAAGTTTCTCAAAGATCTTTCTAATTCATCTACGACTGTGGTGAATCTAGATTATTTGATATGGAAATCAAAGGAAAAGGCTCTATTAACATTCGTGAGCTCAACCTTGACCCCTTCCATTCTTGCACTCACTGTAGGGTGTTCTTCAGCCTTAGAAGTTTGGAAGGTCTTGGAGAACAGGTTCTCCTCTATTTCAAGGTCACATGTGATGAACCTAAAAGGTGAACTTCACAATCTTAAGAAAGGAGCTGAGTCTGTGGATGTGTATCTGCAGAAAATCAAGGTGGTTAGGGATAAATTGCTAGCTGTGGGAGTAATTGTGGATGATGAAGAATTGCTTCACATTACTCTCAAAGGACTCACTAAGGAGTATCATGCCTTCAGATTAGCTATAAGAACCAGGAGCACTCTTTTAATTTTTGATGAACTCTCCACCATGCTTAATGCAGAGGAAGAGTCTCTCAATGAAGGTTCTGAGATAAAAGACACTATTTTTGCTATGACAGCAGCAGCTGCACCAAAACCTAATAGTAATGGTTTTAATCCTTCTCCCAATAGAGGAAGGGGAAGAGGTACTTATAACAATTGAGGTGGCAGAGGCTCATCTCACCAATCCTCTCAGTTCAATCAATTTTCTCAGTTTCATCAACCTCAACCAAATTCTAATGGAGCTAGATCAAAAAGACCAATTTGTCAGATCTGTTGGAAGGTTGGTCACTCAGCACTTGATTGCTATCATAGAATGGACTATGCTTACCAGGGAAAGCACCCTCCTACCAAGTTTGCAGCTATGGCTACTGCATCAAATGCCTATGTTACTCAAGATCAACCTTGGCTTGCTGATAGTGCTGCTACAGACCATATGACATCCAGTCTAAACCATCTAAGCTTTCCCAAACCGTATCATGGACAAGATCAGATTACTGTGGGTAATGGCCAAAACCTCCCCATCACACACTTAGGTAATACTTCTCTTCCTCTTTCTCAATCCATACTTCACTTAAACAATGTCCTTAGAGTCCCTTCTATTGCATCTAATCTTGCATCAGTTCATAAAATTTGTCATGATAATAAATGCTTCTGTTATTTTGATGAAAACATGATTTCAATTCAGGCTTTGGCCACGGGGAAAACACTTTACCAAGGCAGGAGTAAGGATGGTGTTTATCCAATTTATCCTCACAAGGCTGCACATCTCTCTTTGTCCTCAAAATCTTGTAATAGGGTGTCTAGAAGTTCTACTTTCAATAAAACTCTTTGGCACTTAAGGCTTGGTCACCCTTCTGATCAAGCTCTTCATCACTTGTTTCCAAGTATCAAATTTCATTTCAATAAGTGTACTGCTGTTGAGAATTCTTGTACTCATTGTTTGTATGGAAAGATGCACAATTTACCCTTTCCTACTTCACAATTTAATGCATCTAATCCTTTTGAACTTGTTCATTCTGATCTATGGGGTCCTGCTCCAATGTGTTCAGTTAATGGTTTTAAATACTATGTCTTGTTCATTGATCATTACACCAGATTTACATGGATCTATTTGTTAAAATCCAAATTAGAGGTCTATACCAAGTTTGTCCATTTCAAAGCTATGATTGAGAATCAATTTTCTGCCAAAATCAAAGTCTTTAGATCAGATGGAGGAGGTGAATATACCTCTACTGAATTTAAGACTTTTCTTTTACAAAATGGCATTATTCATCATCTGTCTTGTCCCTACACTCCACAACAGAATGGCCTTGTTGAGAGGAAGCATAGGCACCTCATTGAAACAGCCATTACTCTTTTATCACAAGCCCAAATGCCTTCCTCCTATTGGTCTTATGCTGTTCTCACTGCAGTCACTCTAATTAATCTGATGCCCACATTTGTACTCCATTTCCTTTCTCCTTGGTCTGTTCTTTATACTTCCCAACCTGATATATCTCAATTAAAAGTGTTTGGGTGTGCATGCTATCCTAATCTTAGGACTTACAATCCTTACAAACTGGCACCTCGAACCAAAGAGTGTATATTTCTTGGGTATCCAGTAGGTATCAAAGGTTATCTGTGTCTTGATCTTGAAACCAAACACCTATATACTTCAAGACATGTTCTCTTTGATGAATCAAAATTTCCCTTCTCTTCCTCCACTACTTCTCAGACCTCCACTACCTCATCATCTGTATTTCCTGACCTTACCTGGTTATCAAATCAGTTGTTTCTCCACTCTACTAATCATTCCTCTATTCTTGGTCCTCACCCTACATCCTCTAATCTACCTTCACCACCCTCTACCACACTTATCACACCATCAAATACCTCTCCTTCACAGCTTGATCCTCCTGTTTCTGGTCCACATTCCACTACTTTGTCCACAGCTCCTTCTGTGGCTGCTACTGATGAACTACCTCTCTCAGTTCCTGCTACTGCATCTATCTCAGCATTACAGCCTCTAGTTAATCAACATTCTATGCAGACTCGTTCTAAAAGTTGTATCTCTAAGCCTAAATCCAGATTATGCTACAAGGCTGTCCTAGATTACACATTTACTAAGCCTCCTACATTTAAGATTGCTTCTCAATATCCCAAGTGGTGTGAAGCTATGGATACTGAGTTCCAAGCTTTACAAAGGCAGCAGACTTGGTCCTTAGTCCCAGCACCTCCCAATGTTAATCTTGTAGGCTGCAAGTGGGTCTTCAAACTCAAACTGAATAGTGATGGGTCCATTTCCAGATACAAAGCCAGGTTGGTAGCAAAGGGATTTCATCAACAAGCTGGGATTGATTATCATGAGACATTCAGTCCTGTTATAAAACCAGCTATTGTAAGACTTATTCTGGCTATTGCAGTAAGTTGCAATTGGAGTTTGAGGCAGCTTGATGTGTCTAATGCCTTCTTGCATGGTCTGCTTAAAGAGGATGTATACATGACTCAGCCTCCTGGTTATGTAGACTCCCTTCATCCTTCCTATGTGTGCAAACTCCATAATCCTTATATGGTCTCAAACAAGCTCCTAGAGCTTGGTTTGAGAGATTTACATTTCATCTTCTTCACTTGGGGTTCACTGCCTCCATGGCTGACAGCTCTCTCTTCATTTTCCATTCTTCAGGCACTATCATTTACCTGTTACTCTATATGGATGATATAATTGTCACAGGCAACAATTCTGATCAAATTTCTTCTCTCATTGCTGCTCTCAGTCATGTGTTTGAGCTTAAAGATTTGGGGCCTCTTAGTTACTTCTTGGGAATTCAGATTTCTCCCACTAAGTATGGCATCACTCTCACTCAGTCTAAATATGCCTCTGACATTTTACACAGGTTCAGTATGTCTAATTCTAAACCTGTCAAGACCCCTTACTGCCCAGCTACTCGTTTGGTCCCTCACACTGGTCTTGCTTTGGCTGATCCCACTGAGTACAGAAGTTTAGTGGGTGCTCTCCAGTACCTCACCTTCACTAGGCCTGATTTGGCTTTCAGTGTTCAACAGCTTTGCCAGTTTATGAGCAAGCCTACCTCTACACATATGGATGCTGCTAAAAGGGTTCTGAGATATGTTAGGGGTACCTTGAATCATGGCATTTGTTTTTCTCCAGGTCCCTTGTCTTTAACTGCTTTCTTTGATGCTGATTGGGCAGGGGACCCTACTGATAGACGCTCCACTACTGGCATCTTAGTGTTTCTTGGTCCTAATCCCATCTCCTGGTCTGCAAAGAAACAATCCACTGTCTCTCGCTCCTCCACAGAGGCTGAGTACAGAGCTTTGGCAACATCTGCTGCTGAACTTTCTTGGTTTCGCATTCTCTTCAAGGAACTTAAGTTGTTCCTTCCTTATGTGCCTGTTACCTGGTGTGACAATATTTCTGCTATTGCTCTCTCTGCAAATCCAGTATTCCACTCCAGAACCAAGCATTTGGAAGTTGATTATCATTTCATCCGCGAAAAGGTCCTTCGTAAGGATCTCTGTGTTGGGTTTATTTCAGGAAAAGACAATTTTGCAGATGTGTTTACCAAACCTTTATCAGCTCCTCCATTTCTCCATATTCGTTCCAAACTTCTGGTGGATTCTTCCCCCATTCGTTTGAGGGGGGATGTTGAAGAACACTCTCAGCACAGAAATAAGGATGCCTCACTTATGTCTTAAGTCAATACGCATCGTTTCATTAATCTATGGAACGCACCGTTTTGGACTTAAGCTATGAACTTGACTCATCAACACAGAAACGGTGTCGTGTGGCTGTGAGTTCAATTAGTCGTTATCTTTGGAGGGAAAGTTAGTTAGAGGAGCAATTGTAGTTCCAGAATTCACGGGAACTGTTCCGTGAATTCAGGATCTTAAGCTATTCAGTCTGAGTGATGATAGGATTGTATAAATAGGAGTATGCTCACTTAGATTATGAATTGAAGATTGTAAATCATTCATTTTGTTAATTGAATCATCTTCAACCTCTTGATTCTCTCTCTCTCTCCCTCTCTTCTCACTCTCTGTTTTCTTCTTCCTTTATCGTGTATTGAATTTCTTCACTTACTACTATTGTTATTGGTAGTAATGGAGAATTTTCATGTGAACAAAGCAAAAAGTAATCCAGGTTAAGAGAACTTATGTATCAACATAACTTAGAGAATCTAAATAAAAAATTAAAGAACATTCTAGAGGAGAAAACTTGGGATGTCTATGAATGAAACTTGGGATGCCTCCCTCCATTTGTCCATTCGAAAACAATAAACACCCACTTTTGTCTACATCTTTAGCAACATATTTAAATTTCCTAGTTCACAATTACAAAATTTTTTTTTGCTACTATGGGATAGTCATGGAAATATTGAGGCAATCATAAAAGCTTCCCATATTGTAGCAAATTCACTTCAATTATATGCATGAATCAGGGTAATCAAAGACAAATTTTAAATTAGCCAAAAAGGAAACCCACAAAATAATAAAACTAACCTGAATTAAACAAATGGGCCAGCAAGTGAAATTGGAAGAGGTGTGAAATGGGTTTATGGGAAGAGAGATGTTAGGGTGGGAGAGGAGTGAAATTGGAAGAGGGGTGAAATGGGTTTATGGAAGGAAGAGTACTCTCTCAGGGAACCCGATCTTTGCCGGCGTCGGACTAGGAGCTCTTCCTTGTGGATTTCTATTCTTGAAGATAGGCGTTAGGGTGGGAGAGGAGTGAAATTTAAAAAAAAAAATAAAAAAGAAAAGCAAAAACGCTACAGTACTTTCAGCTAGCTACAGTAGTCAGCCCCAAAAAGAATCAGCTGGCGTTTAAATTATTTGCTACAGTGTCTTTTCAATTTTCAATTTTCAACAAAATAAGCGATATCCAAACAGACCCTAAGTTAAATAGAAACTAATTGAAAATAATAAAGAAAATAAAACCCTACCCTTACCCTACCCCACTTTCACTTACACGCCTCCATCACTCTCTCTTCCACAAAAAGCCTCCATCACTCCCTCTCACACACACCAACCTCCATCAGTTGACATTTGCCATTGGCCTCCACGACTACTCCACACACTGGCCTCCACAGCTACTCTACATACCCCACAGTCCATACGTATTCATTGTCACTCTCACAGCCTCCACTCCACATGAATCTACCTCTGTTGCCGCCTCCACACCCCAGCCTCCCTACGCCGCCCTCCCCACGCGGCTTGATCTTTTCATTCTCACGATGACCTTCTCTCTTTTTAATTTCTTGATAACCCTCTCCCTTTTTTGTATTTTGGGTTTTGTTTAATACCGAATTAGTGCTATTTTTTGTAAATCTGTGATCGTGATGTTGAGTTGTTATTTTCTTTTTGTGACTGTGATGTTGACATAGAGTTTTGGAAAAATCGATAGCCCCATGTGCTTAACCGAAAACTGATCGAAACCGACGAAAACTGAAATACAACTGAAACTGATTGATTCCCAATTATTTCGGTCGGTTTCGGTTGAGAATTTCACAAACTGAAAATGCCTAAATTGGGAATTAGAGCTACTACCTGTGCTTTTCTTGGTTATGCGATTAATAGTACAGCCTATAGATTTTTTAATTTTGAAAACAAAATAATTTTTGAATCTAGTGACGCAATTTTTCATGAAGAAAAATTTCCTTTTAAATTGAAAAATAGTGGGGGTGAAGAAAATATTTTGTCACAACCTAGTTCTTCTACTTCACATTTTCAAAATCAAGAAAAATTTGAAATGGAACCTAGAAGGAGTAAAAGAGCTAGAGTTGAAAAGGATTTTGGTCCTGATTATTATGTTTTCAACATTGAGGAAAATCCCCAAAATTTAAAAGAGGCTTTAACGTCGCCTGATGCTATATTTTGGAAAGAGGCTGTAAATGATGAGATGGACTCTCTAATTTCTAATAGAACTTGGAAATTAGTAGATCTTCCCCCGGGTTGTAAGACCATAGGTTGTAAATGGGTCCTTAGAAAAAAGTTGAAACCGGATGGATCAATAGATAAGTTTAAAGCTAGACTTGTTGCAAAAGGTTTTAAACAAAAAGCTGATCTTGATTTCTTTGATACTTTTTCTCCGGTAACAAGAATTACATCTATTAGATTATTAATTGCTATTGCTGCAATTTTTGATTTGAAAATTCATCAAATGGATGTAAAAATTGCTTTTCTAAATGGGGACCTAGAGGAAGAGATTTATATGGATCAACCCGAAGGCTTTGTAGAGCCTGGACAAGAAAGCAAGGTATGTAAGCTAACTAAATCCCTATATGGCTTAAAACAAGCACCTAAGCAGTGGCATGAAAAGTTTGATTCTTGCATGATTGAGAATGGTTATAAATCAAATGAATGTGATAAATGTATTTATTCTAAATCATGGAATAATTTACATGTTATTATTAGCCTCTATGTGGATGATATGTTGATTTTTGGCTCAAATATGCATGTTATAAATGAGACAAAAAATATGCTTAAAAGCCATTTTGATATGAAAGATCTTGGTGAGGCTAATTTTATTTTGGGCATGAAAATTACAAAAGCATGTGATGGAATATATCTTGATCAATCACATTATGTTGAGAAAATATTGAGAAAATATAACTTTCATGATCACAAAAGTGTAGCTACTCCTTTTGATTCTAGTGTTCATTTATTTCCTGTGAATAATGATGATGAGATTTTTAATCAAAAGGATTATGCTAGTATCATTGGTAGTTTGCGTTTTGCTACTGATTGTACTAGACCTGACATTGCATATGCAGTAGGAGTGCTTAGCAGATTTACTAGCAAGCCTAGTAAAGATCATTGGCTAGCTATTGAGCGAGTCATGAGATATTTAATTGGTACCAAAAACTATGGCTTATTTTATAAAAAGTACCCTGCTGTGATTGAAGGTTTTAGTGATGCCGATTGGAATACTTTGTCAGGTGATTCTCTCTCTACCACTGGTTATGTTTTTACCTTAGGTAGTGGTGCTATTTGTTGGAAATCTAAAAAGCAAACAATAATTGCTAATTCAACGATGGAAGCTGAATTAATAGCATTAGCTTCAGCTAGTGAAGAGGCAAATTGGCTTAGAGATTTGTTATATGAAATTCCACTTTGGGAAAAGCCAATTCCACCTATATTAATTCATTGTGATAGCACTGCCACAATTGGTAGAGTTAAAAACCGTTACTATAACGGTAAATCCAGACCTATAAGAAGAAAGCACAGTACCGTGCGATCTTATTTGAGTGGTGGCATCATAACTGTGGATTATATTAAATCTAATGATAATCTTGCAGATCCATTTACCAAGGCCTTAGCAAAAGATAGAGTCTGGAATACATCGAGGGGGATGGGACTAAAGTCCATAGAATCATGAGCCATGTATGAGGATACCTAACCCGAGGACCAGAGATCCTGAGAATTGGGTTCAATGGGAAAAACGAATCATACGATGGTCGTAAGAAATGCACAATTTATTTTTCTTAATTATTTATTTTGTAAATAATTTTTTAATTGTTCATCCCTATGATGTAAGTGCATTTATCCTGTAATGTGAAGAGGTTGAGTAAAAAACTCTTAATGAAATTTGTAGCTCGTATGAGTGGGGTGTTAGAATTACAGGAGCACCCTTGACAAATTTCACCTATGTGGGTGTGGGGGTGGGGCCGCTCCCTATGAGATTTAGACCTAATGTCAAATACACTCATGAAACCGGGATCAGCACAAGGCCGTAATGTGCTAGCTATAAAAGCTCATGTCAATACCTGGGTTGTTATTTGTAAGCAGTGGCGCTTAATTTCCCTAAAGCAGTTCTAGTTCAAGTCGGAGACCACTACGACTCTGGAGTTGAGATCGCTGTTTTACTAAGTGAAGGTTCAATGCAGAGCACACCTTCATGATGCATAATGACTTGTCTTTGCCTGGTAATCTCTCTTTTACTAAAAATTTAATATTAAAATGAGTGGGGGATTGTTGGAGCATTTTTAATATTAAATAAATAAAATGAATAAATGTAATAACATTAATGAAAAGATATGAGAGTAAATATGGGAGATGAGGAGTTAGTGAAAATGTTTAATCCCACATTGAAAAGGAGAGAGACTTTTTTATTCTTTTTAATTGTGGTGATTAATGGGCTAAAATGTATTGACTCAGATATTGGGCTAGATACGTGCGCAAGGGGGAGGTGAAGAGTGGAGGTATCAAAACTTAAAGAGAGCGAGTGCCGCGCCTCAGTCCAAATAGCGTTGTGTAATTTCTCTCTTTAAAGTAATAAAAATTCAGAAGTATTATTCAGTTTCTCTTTGTATTATTTCTATTATCATTGTATTTGCACCAACACAAAGCACCATAAAGAAACCAAAAATACCAAACAAAAAAAAGTAAATTAGTTGTACTTCTTTCTTGTGACACTCATGGTTTGTGTCAACGTGTGGAATTTCTCACCAAAAAAACTTGGACCCTAAAGTTCTTATATTTGCAAAGATGGCTTTTAGGTGACGACAGATTTTCCTTTTGTTGGTCAAACACTGTAAATTACCAGAGTGCAAGAATCCATTAAAGTTGTAGCAAAGATGTCAAGGGTAGTTCTTATTATTTATCTTCTTAAAGACTCACCTAGAAACAGGGTCCTGTGTAAGATTCGGCGAAATATTTTTGGACATTCTTGTTGCTTGGTATTTTTGGACATTCCTGTGTCAGAAATCTCATTTTGTTTGCTTAAATTGAGTGGTAACTGAGAATTAAGATGACAATAGCAGATAGAACAGATAGTTTGGTCTGTTGTTTTGCTGTTTGTTTGTTAATAAAAATAACCCTTTACCCCGCAAATATTTTACTTGTCAGAGATTACTAAATTCTAAAATATTACTAATAAAGTGTGCTATATTTCTCCTTAATTTTTTTTATGGCCAATCTAATTTTAAAAGATTACTAGTAAGTAGTAAAGTACTAAAGTGACTAGTAAAGTTAGAAACTATTACTATGAAAGTTGCATATGGAACTCAATGTAACCGTATCCGTTTCACACGCACATTGCATCATCATGAAATCTCTTGTCCCTTTTGTGAGGTCTTGAATCACCAAGACTTTGGAAAATATGTAAACTTTTAAGACTCAACAATATCCTTCATCGTAGGACAGTTCGTTGTTAAAAATACTCGATGCAATGAGTAGAAGCATAAAGAATTTAAGAAGATTAAGATCAATATAGTTCTAACAATGATATTTTTTGTACACCAATGAGTAGAAGCCGATGACATTTAGTGTGTCACCCTCACAAATCACGAATTTGAGGTTCATTGAGGCTACTTTGGTTGTCCATGCAAAAGCAAGTTCTCCTTTATGATTCCTTGCTACCATTACCATACTAGCTTTGTCTTCACCTGTGGTTGCATCAAAATTAACTTTAACAAAAGGTGGGATAAGGAGTCCCAAGAGTCACCTCTTTTTGCAACCTGGCCTGCAAATTCCAAGACATTAGATGATCAAAGAAAATCTTGCTAATTTAATTATTTAACTAAGTAGAAGCATAGGATTTAATTCTTCCCTTATGGTTTGTCTCATGATACGATTTCTTGTCATCTATATCGTTGTACAAATCACAATAGACAATTGCAAATAGTTTGAAATTCCTTACTTCTTCCTTTTAGAACTTTTGTTTATCTTCTTAAAGTAATAAGAATCTCACCCGCCGAGCATTTCAATTAAACTATACCGTAAAAGTTTCACCCCAGGCTGTTGCAAAATTCCAATTGTGAGCCGAGTTGATTGATTAACCAATTATGCAATTGCATTCAACTTAGGGATGATGAAATAACATAAACAATATCGCCAATAGCAGATTACTAAACAAGTACAAAAAATAAATAAGATGGCAATATGGTTACGATGTGAAAAACCAAGGCAACAACAAATGGAAAAGACACACTGTGGAATTATCCACCAACATCAAGGTTAGGAATGTCAAGATACAAAAGGAAGTAATGCAGCTAAGAGGAGCAGCACAGATAAGAAGTAGAGCACAGATAAGAAGCAAAGCTCCAAAGAATCAGTTTGTACAGTAAATGGCAACAATCATATATAATAGATAGAAACAACATGTAGTTTTAGTTTCATATATGTATTAATTTAGCATGTGACAGGCACGTGTATTAGTTTGGTTAATTATGTTAGATTGCTAGTTAGTTACTGAGTTAGTTACAACTTTGGTTTAGTTACAGCTTTGGTGTATATATATATACATATCTGATTGTATTAATTTTTTATTCAATTCACTTTTCAATGAAATAGAGTTTCAATTCTCCAAAACTCTACTCTGTTTTCTGATATGGTATCAAAGCAATCTTTTCTTGCTTCTGCCTAATTTCTTTATTTCAATTTCTTCTTCTTCAAAGCTAGATTTTTCTTTTCGAAGCTTCGTCAATGGCGTCTTCTGATCAAGCATCTACAAGCATTACCATTGATGAATCACATCCCTTTTTCCTTCACCACGCTAAGAGCCTTCGTGCGATTCTTGTATCTCAGTCACTGATTGGAGGAGAAAACTACCCTAGCTACGTGGGCACGATCCATGGAGAGAGCTCTTAGAATCAAAAATAAATTTTGGTTAATTGATGGCTCTGCTTCACTGACTTCTGCCATGAAGAAAGTTCCTCTTCTTGTTCAAAGCTGGTCACAATGCAATGAAATTGTGGTTTCTTGGATCATCAATTGTGTCTCCCCTAAGATTGCAACTAGTATGGTGTATCAAAGAACTGCTAAAGAAGTTTGGAAGAAGCTTCAAAACATGTTCTCTCAAGGCAATGGACCTAGGGTTTATCAATTGCAAAAGGATCTTGCTAGCATTTCTCAAGGGGAACTCACTGTGAGTGATTATTTTACCAATCTCTCAATCTTGTGGGATAAGATACAAAGCTATGAACCACTTCCTCTTTGCTCTTGTGAGAAGTGTGTGTGCAATGTGAATGAAAAGATCTCCAATCTTCATCACAGAGAAGCAATTATGCAGCTTCTAATGGGTCTCAATGATTCATTCTTTCACATTCGAGGTCAAATTCTATTGATGGATCCCATTCCTTCTATTGACAAGGTATATTCTTTGTATGAAAGGCAAAGGTTAGTTGGACATAGCAACAATGGTCCTTTTGTTGAATCCATAGCCCTTGTAGCCAAAACAATGAATTGTGGTTCTGGTTCCAAGACTTTCAAGAAAGGAAAGGAGAGGCCTACTTGCAGCCATTGTGGATTGCTTGGTCATAACATGGAAAAATGCTACAAAATCCATGGATATCCTCCTGGATATAAAACCAAAGCAAGGGTAAATGAGGTCTCTTTTCTTGATTCTGTTCAAGATTCTATTGCGACACCAACTCCACAGCATTTTCCTTTCACAATGGAGCAATGCCAGAAATTGCTTGCCATGATTAGAGGGTCTGATTCTCAGAATAGTCCAATTGCTATGGCCAACAATGTTTCTTCCAACCAAGCTGCTACTTCTTAATCAACTCCTTTGGCAGGTAATCTCAAGCATTCAATTTTCTCTGCTAAGCTTGTGAATAGATCTGCTTTTGGTGGTAGTACTTAGGTTCTTGACACAGGTGCAAGTGATCATATTGCTTGTTCTCTTTCACTTTTTCAATCTTATTTTGTTGTTTCCCATTGTGTTGTTGAATTACCTAATGGTGAATATGCTCATGTCACGTTGGTACTGTCAAACTGTCTAGTTCCTTTACTCTTGAACATGTTCTTTGTGTTCCTTCTTTTTCCTTTAATCTTGTGTCTATCAATCAAATCACTCAAAGCTTGCCTCTTTGTCTTGTATTTTTGTCCCAATTTTGCTTCATCTAGGACCTTTCTTGTTGGAGGATGATTGGAGTGGGTGAAGTCCAACATGGTCTGTATTTGCTGCAGAACAGTACTTCTAGGACTCCACCTTCTTTGTCAAATTACCTCTCCACCAACAAGCTTCCCAAGTCAGCATTTGTCTCTAATAAAGATATGTCCATTTTGTGGCATTTTAGATTAGGACACCTTTCTTTTAATAAACTGTCATCTTTGCAAGATGTTTTGCCTTCTTTTTCTTCAAAATGTAATGACATTTGTACCATCTGTCCTTTGGCTAAGCAGAAGAGGTTGCCATTTCCTTCAAACAATAATATGAGTACTGAGCCATTTTCTTTGATTCATGTAAATATTTGGGGTCCCTATTCTATTTGCACTTATAATGGTTTCAAATTCTTTCTTACTATTGTTGATGATGCCACTAGGTCTACTTGGGTATATCTCATGAAAGCTAAGTCTGATGTTAAACAGCTTTTAATTTCCTTTTATAACATGATTTTAACTCAATTTAACATTGGTATTAAGGCAATCAGATCATATAATGCTCCTGAATTCTCTTTGTCAAACTTTTATAGTGATCATGGCATTGTGCATCAAAAGAGTTGTGCTTATACACCTCAGCAAAATTCTATGATTAAGAGAAAGCACCAACATCTTTTGAATGTTGCTAGATCTCTTAAATTTCAATCAAATTTCCCTCAGCATATTGGGGAGAATGTATTTTGACCGCTACTTATCTGCTTAACAGGTTGCCTATGCCTTTGTTGGGTCATAAATCCCCATTTGAGCTTTTATTTCATAAACAACCTTTTTTTACTCATCTTAGAGTGTTTGGTTGCTTTTGTTTTATTTCCACCCCTTCTGTTCACAGGTTGAAGTTTGATTCTAGGGCTTTTCCATGTGTCTTTTTAGGCTACCCTTTTAATATGAAAGGTTACAAGGTTCTTAACCTTCATACTAGGAAGATTACTGTTTCTAGAGATGTTGTCTTTCATGAGTCTATCTTTTCAGATTCTTCTCATTCCTTGTTTGGTTCCCACTCTTTTCCTTTATCTGGTTCACCTGCTACTACTTTTGACTCTCCCTTTTGTCCAATTTCTATTCCTATTCCACTTGCAAATTCCACTTCTAATATTGAGCATATTCCTAATTCTCATACTTGTTCTGACCCTTCTTCTATTCTTATTGGTTCCTTACATGTTCCCTTGCCTCATTCTAATGTTTTTTTATCAATCCACTATTTCCCTTGATCAGTCTAATGTCCATCTTGATCAATCTGATGTTTCTCTTGGTCCTTCTTCTCCTTCTATCCATGATGCACCTCCTGCTCCTTCTTCTTCCATTCCACCTCTTAGAAAATCCACTAGGATTTCTCATAGACCTACTTATTTGCAAGCTTATAAGTGCAATCAGGTGTCTCAAGTTCCATCTAGTACTGCTTACCCTTTATCCTCTTACCTGTCTTCCCAAAAATTGTCTCCTAGACACTTGCATTTTTGTAATGCCATTTCCTCAATTGAGGAGCCCCAATTCTATCACCAAGTAGTTAAAGATCTCAAGTGGAAAGAGGCTATGGCAGTTGAGATTTCTGTCCTTGAAGCTAGTCACACTTAGACCCTTACAACTCTTCCACCTCACAAAAAGACAATTGGTTATAAGTGGGTGTATAAGGTGAAGTACAAATTTGATGGGATTGTGGAAAGATATAAGGCCAAGTTGGTGGCTAAAGGCTTCACTCAAAAAGAAGGCCTTGATTACATTGAAACTTTCTCACCTGTTGCCAAACTTGTTACTGTCAAATGCTTTCTTGTAGTAGCTGCTGTGCAAGGCTAGTACCTTTGTCAGCTTGATGTAAATAATGCCTTCCTTTATGGCAACTTGGAGGAAGAAGTCTATATGGATCTCCCACCAGGCTTCCATAGCAAGGGGGGACTAGTATGCAAGCTTACTAAGTCCTTTTATGGACTAAAACTAGCTTCAAGGCAGTGGTTTGCCAAGTTTTCCACTGCATTAGTTCTTCTTGGATTTACATAGTCCAAGGCTAACTACTCTCTTTTCATTAAGAACTATACTTCTTTTATTGCCCTATTGGTTTATGTTGATGATGTATTGATTGCTAGTGACAACAAGCAAGCAATTGATGAGTTGAAGATTCTATTAGATCACCAATTCAAGCTAAAAGATTTGGGTGATTTGAAGTTTTTCTTAGGCCTTGAAGTTGCAAGGACTACTAATGGTATCAATTTATGCTAAAGAAAGTACACACTTGAGGTGTTGGGTGATGCTGGTGTGTTAGGATGTAAACCAGCCAAAGTGCCTATGGATCAAAATCTCAATCTTAGTAAGTATTAGGGGAAGGAGTTGCAAGATCCAAGCTCCTACAGAAGATTGATAGGAAGGTTACTATACTTAACAATAACCAGGCCTGACATAACCTTTGCTATGAATAAACTCAGTCAGTTCATGGCACATCCTAGAGAGCCCCATCTGCAAGCAACTCATAAGGTCTTGCAATATCTAAAGAGTTCACCAAGCCAAGGTTTGTTTTTCTCAAGCAAATCAGAATTGCACTTGAAGGCCTTTGTTGATGCAGACTGGGCTTCATGCCTTAACACTAGGAGATCTATCACTGGATTTTGTGTCTTTCTTGGTGAGTCTTTGATTTCATGGAAGTCAAACAAGCAACAAATAGTTTCACGGTCTTCAACAGAGTCTGAGTATAGATCGATGGCAGTAGCAGTCTGTGAGATCATTTGGCTTTTATATGTTCTTCATGATTTTCAAATAAAGCATCCTCAAGCAGCCCTTTTGTTCTATGATAGTTAGGCAGCCCTTCACATTACTACAAACCCTGTTTTCCATGAGAGAACAAAACATATAGAAATTGATTGTCACCTTGTCAAAGATAAAGTCTTGGAAGGGTATATTAGAATGTTACATGTTAGGACAAATTCTCAGATTGCAAGCTTGTTAACCAAAGCCTTGAATGCCCAACAATTCTCCTTTCTTGTATCCAAGTTGAATATGGTCAATATTCATGCCCCTCTTCCACTTGAGGGGGGGTGTCAAGATACAAAAGGAAGTAATGCAGTTAAGAGGAGCAATACAGATAAGAAGCAGAGGACAAAGAAGAAGCAAAGCTCCAAAGAATCAGTTTGTACAGTAAACGGCAACAGTCATAATAGATAGAAACGACATGTAGTTTTAGTTTCATATATGTATTTAACTTAGCATGTGACAAACACGTGTATTAGTTTAGTTAATTCTGTTAGATTGCTAGTTAGTTACTGAGTTAGTTACAACTTTGGTTCAGTTACAGCTTTGGTGTATATATATACATATCTGATTGTATTAATTTTTCATTCAATTCATTTTTCAATGAAATAGAGTTTCAATTCTCCAAAAACTCTCCTCTGTTTTCTGATAGCAACGTCCATTAGTAAAATAGTTTATATAGTAAACTGAATCTTAAATCTACTATTATCTCATGTAATACTTAATAACATGACCATATGCACCTCCAAATTTATGGATTCTTCTAATTTGGATTTTGTCACACAAACTTCTCACTCATGACTCCAAGAACCTCTTGAAAATTTAATCTCCACTGAAAATCTTGGGTTGGGTCTATGGATTCAAACTTGATTCGTACTATGGCAATAGCAACAACATATTCATTCTTCTCTATTTTCTTGTGAAACCAAAGGTTGAATGGGTGAAGGTTACCATTTTCTCTCTACATCTTTTTAAAAGTCATCTTTAATGGGCCTCTAAATAGGCTCTCTATTGGGGTTACAAAACTTAGTGTATAGCCAACTTGAAGTAAAATGCGCCATATCCAAAACTAAAATCATAATTCTCAGTAGATCGACAACTTATCTTGATAGATCGAGATACGTATTGAGAAGTCAAAACTTCTCTTTCTTTGAGCTAAACTTGGGTCTTTGTCTTGGACTTGAAAATACACCTTTTGACTCAACAAAACTTACAATTTGTCATGTTTCCTTTACATTCTTGTAACATTTATGTCCAATAAGTTGTGTGTTTTCAAACTTTGACAAATTTGAGCTAATTTACATAAAAAACATAGACAAACATCATAAAAATAAACAAAACTTCTCATACTTACATGCTAATTCACAAACCCAAAGCCCAAATACACCTAGAAACTCTTATGATATTTGTCCCGTGGTTTTTTACTTTGAAGAAAATGAGTTTTTTCACGTAAATATTTGTGTTTTTGTGTGTGATTGATATTTTGCCTTGGTCTGATTTTGGTGATTATAATTTTAGTTATTGAGTTATACTGTCAACTTATTTTCTTAAGTCACACCAAACTAGATATAGGTACCCGATAAAAATACCCTAGTTATTAATTGGAGGCAAGCCCGAACCATATATATTTTAGGAAATTTTGCCACGGCTCTCTCAGTCCTGGACTGATATGATATCCTCTCAATAATTAAATAGGAGTACATTACAATGCATTTTACTTGAATGAACCCACATATATAACATTATTGACATCTGAAAGGATGTGGAAAATGGGTCTTCCAATGCCTACATTAAAATTGGAAGCTCTTTTTATGGATGATGTCGCATGGGGAGAGAGTGTGTATGGCAATAAGTGGCTGGCAGAAAAGTCTCTGATAGCACATACTCTTGTCTAAACTTTTTGGTTGATGTCATGCAAAGAGAGGTTTACATATATGTTGGACTATGGTCGCAAAAGAACATCAACTTCAGTGCTTCATGATGTTTTTTTTCTCGCTGAAGTCACAAATATATTTAGCCAATAACCATGGGACTAATTAAAATGTCGTTGTCTGACGCCAGACTAAGCCACAATTGTATATATACTCTAAATATTAGTTTTTTATGTCACATATTGGGTGCATGATTGGCCTCATTCAAGTGGAGTATCAAAGCAAAAAAGTCTATCACCATTTGACACACCCCATAAATGTTAGTTTATGATGTCACATTCTATGGCCATTAGTTAATGCTATATATTTTTACAACAATTTATACAAGTTAAGTAATTACTGGTTCTAATTTAAACTCATTATTTAAATTATATTTTTATCCACCAATATTTGCCAATAATAATATGTCATTTAGGATTTATTATGAAAGTACTGTAAAAATATTATAAATATAGCATTTTTCAAAAATAAAATAAAGTTTACTTGTTTATTGTGACACTCATGGTTGTCCAAATGTATGACAGGGTAGTAAAGATGTATGACAGGGTAATTTTTACCGTTTATCTTCCTTAAAAACGCACCTAGAAATAGGGTTTGTGAATTGGAGAACTTTTTTCCAGACATTCTTGTTGGTTGGAATTTTGTCATTCTTTAGGCTGTACAAAATTTCATTTTGTTTGCTTAAATTGAGTTGCAACTTAGGGTGACAAACAATAGCTAAAGACACAGCAAGGATTTTTGATTGAGGAGTGGAAGTATAAACATAACAAACAAAAAATTGAAAATTCAAATAAAGATTCATTTAATATTAACAAATTATCAACAAATTAAAAAATACAACTAACTTTATTAAATATTCCGCAATTGATCATTTAAAACAATCTGACCAATTAATTTAAAACAAGTAGACAACTATTATCAACTTTAGTTACTTCACTGGTTACTAGTAGGACTATGAAGTTACAACCCACAAGGACCAAACCACTTACCTTTACTAATTAGTAGAGAGAGAGAGAGAGAGAGAGAGAGAACTAAGGTGTGGGGCGTTGGTGGCGTCCAATCCTACACAGTGCTTTAGTGGGAATTTAGCAGCGTGTCGGCAAACTCAATCACTAGTGGATGGAGTCCAGCCTAGAGCAAAGGGGACATAAAGGCTTTCAAGACTTTCTCTTATATTTTTTTATTTGATGATAAGAAATTTTACCGATTAAATTAATTTAAAATTAATTATTGTCAAATTTTTTAAGAGATAAAAAATAAATAAATAAATAAATAAATAAATAATAAAAATAAAAGAAGAAGAAGAAGAAGTGGAGTACCCATTTTCTGATTGGTAAGTTTTGTTTTATTTTTTTTATGAGGGTAAGGAATTTTTTGGGAGGGCCGAGTAATTTATTGGGCCCAAATTATAAAATCAACCTACATATATATATATATATATAAGGGAGTAGAGGCGGGGCCTTGGTCTTGGTCCATAAGTGGCTCCTTCCTAGTAGTTGTTACAGATAGAGTTTTTTTTTTTTTTTTTTTTTTTTTTTTTTTTTTTTTTTTTTTTTTGCGTTTATTAGTAAAACTAACTTCTTGGGTTGCTTTGCTAGGGTTTCTCAAGCAAAGTCGCTCGGTGATGTGTGTAGAAGTCCATCCCTCCCAGTGTGGAGGTTTCTGTTCCCTTCAGTCCTTGAGTTTGGTAGGATGGTAGGTTCTGTTCTCTGATTTCACTGGTACGATGTTGTGGAGTTTGTTTTTTTTCTCACAGTGATATGGCGAATATTGAAGATCTTTGGGCTTGTTTCTCACTAACAGAAGAAGAGGAGCATGGTGCGGATGTGCCCCGTAAAAAAGAGGTTACTATTGTTCGTTTGGCAGCAAAGTTTTTTATGAAAAGAGTGGTCAATGCAAACGCAGTGGGTCGGACCTTTAAGCCTTTGTGGAAACCGATTGGTGAGATTAAAATCAGGGATATCGGGGGCAATATTTTGTTGTTTGAATTTGATGATGCAATGGACTTAGAAAGTGTGCTTGAGTTCGAACCGTGGTCATATGATAAGAGCATTGTTGTTATGAGACGTGTAGTGGATGCAGAATTGGCCCTGTCGCTAAACTTTGATTTAGTGACTTTCTGGGTGGAACTCCACAATGTCCCAGATAAGTGTCTTACACAGGCAACAGGGGAAGTAGTGGGCAATAGCATAGGGACCCTAGTTCAGGCAACTGATCCGGAAGATGATGGGGAAGGGGGCGAGTTCTTGCAAATCCAAGTTAAGATGGATATCACCAAGGCCCTTCCATGGTGCTGCAAGTTGTGGTCAGATGGTGAGCATGTTGGCTGGGCACTGCTTAAATTTGAATGGCTCCCTAACTTTTGCTATTGGTGCGGACGACTTAATCATAGCGAAAGAGACTGCAAAGTGTGGATTTGGGGTAAGGGAAGTCTGAAGAAGGATGATCAGCAGTATGGGGAGTGGCTTCGCGCCGACCCAATGAGACAATCTCGAAAAATGGTTGTGGTGGTGTTTGGGACTTCACGGGGTGCGAAGAGTTGGAAGAAGGGGTCGGCTATAAAAAAAAAAAAAAAAAAAAAAAACAGTCAATTCACAGAAGCTCATCCAACAGGGAAGGGAGTGCTTCCAATTTCAAGGGAGATAATGGAACGGACAGAGAAGTGATTAAGGTGATTTCCATGTAGGCCGAACCTACAGGTGTTATTTTTCCTAGTCATGCTAACCGTATTTCTAGTAATGGCAATGATGGGAATACTGTCACTTTGAATAGTGGACTAGAGGAGGTAAGGGATCCATTGCCAGCCCGCATGCCCATGCAAAATTTAATAAAAAATAATGAAGTAGGTATGGCTTTCACCCAGGGGCAGCATGGTATGTTTTCCTTTAATGCAATGCAGCCTCCTTTATCTGATATAATCAATCAGCCAGCCTAACAGCCTCTGAATAGCACGAAAAAAAAAAAAAAAGGGTGAGACTGTTGCGTGAGGTGGGGGAATCTGACAATGTTAGTGACATGGAGATACAAGAAAATAGGAGGCCAGATTTAGAGCTGTCTAAATAGGAAGTTAAGAAGAAGAAAAGAGTTAGTGCAGTGGGCGGTGGGAACAAGGAAAATTCTCAGGTGGTGGCTGGTATTGAGCACCACCAGTCACAATGAGTTGTCTTAGTTGGAACTATCGTGGGCTTGGGAACCCATAGACAGAAGCCGAACTTGCTGACTTGGTTGGAAAAAAAGATCCCAAAATGGTCTTCCTAATGAAGACCAAAGTTGAAAAGGAGGTTGTTGAGAGAATTAGTCGTAAAATGCAGTACTCAAATTTCTTTGTTGTTCCTCACCATAATAGAGGCGGGGGCCTAGCTCTTTTGTGGAAAGATGATTTTGTGTTAGATGTTCTTACTTCTTGAGATAACCACATTGATGGGGTGGTGGATCAAGGAATGAATGACGCCTGGCGGTTCACAGGTTTCTATGGAGACCCAGACACCGCCAGCCAAGAAAATTCCTGGAATCTACTTAGAGACTTAAGCCAAAGACAAAATTTACCCTGGGTTTGTATGGGGAATTTCATTGAGATTCTCAGACTTGAAGAGAAGCAGAGGTGGTTGGTTAGACCTGAAAGGTAGATGCAAGGATTTCGGGATGCTTTGGATTTTTGTGGGTTTAATGGCTTCCCATTCACTTGGTGTAATAGAAGACAGGGGGATCACAATGTATGGATTCGGCTTGATCGTGGGGTAGCAACAGTGGATTGGTTTCTAAGGTTCCCAACTTCTCGTATCCACCATTTAGAGTGTTTCCACTCGGATCATAGACCAATCCTTCTCATCTCCGATGCCGAACAAAAGGGATTTTACAGGAAAGGGCGGTCGTTTCGTTTTGAAACAATGTGGGTAAAAGACAAGACATGTGAGGAAAATTACTAGCTGCCAGGATAACCTGCAGAGTTGGATCAGGTCACTTTTGGGCATGTAAGGACTACTTTGGCTAAGAAATTGAAGTAGTTGAGTTTTGCAGAGGAAGCAGATTTATATAGTACTAATCTGGCCTTGATTGAAAAGCTTCGTGATGATATTCAATTGCTTAAGGTGAAGGAGGAAACTATGTGGAAACAACGGTCCTATATTGAGTGGCTCAAGGAGAGTGACCGAAATACTAAGTATTTTCACTGTAGGGCAAACCAACGTAGTAAACGTAATTACATTTTGGGTTTAGAAGATGATCTTGGTCATTGGCAAGCAATTATTTTGAGGCCATGTTCACTACATCGAATCTAGTTGGTTTTGCTGAAATTTTATGTGGATTAACACCCACTGTCACAACCAAGATGAATAGTAGCTTAGATAGACCTTTCACTGTTGAAGAAGTACAGAGAGCCCTTCACCAATGGCTCCACTTACAGCATCTGGTCCGGATGGTATGTCTCCTATTTTCTATAAGTCTTTTTGGCATATTGTTTGTAAAGATGTCACTGAGGTAGTCCTGAATGCTTTAAACTCAAGTTTTGTTCCAAATTCATTAAATTCCACTTTCATTACTCTTATTCCTAAAATAAAAGATCCCAAGAAAGTCTCAGATTTTAGACCGATTAGCCTTTGTAATGTGGTCTACAAACTCATTGCAAAGGTGTTGGTTAACCGTCTAAAATTGATTTTGCCCTATGTAGTGTTTGATTCATAGAGTGCTTTTCTTTCGAGGAGGCTTATCACTAATAATGTATTGGTAGCTTTTGAGACTCTCCACTACCTAAAGCGTCGAACCTAAGGGAAGTTGGGGTACATGGCTCTAAAGCTTGACATGAGCAAAACTTATGATAGAGTGGAGTAGGATTTCTTGGAAAGGGCGATGTTGCATTTAGGGTTCTCTGGAAGATTTGTTGCTATCATTATGTCTTGTATCAAGTTTGTTTTCAACTCAGTTTTGCTTAATGGGGTTCCAGGCAGTACTATCAAACCAAGTAAGGGATTATGACAAGGTGATCCACTCTCCCTATATTTATTCTTGGTGTGTGCCATGGGGCTGCAAGGCTTGCTACACAAAGCCAAGGCTGACGGGTCTCTTAAAGGGGTGTCAATATGTAGGAACGGGACTCGTGTCTCTCACTTGTTCTTTGCAGATGACAGTGTGCTTTTTTGTCGGGCAAAGGAATCAAAATGCCAGGTAATCCTTGATATCTTATCTATCTATGAAAGGGGATCGGGTCAAAAAATAAATAAAGATAAGACTAACATTTTCTTTAGCTCAAATACTCAACATGATCTTCAAACTAGAATTCAATAGCTTTTGGGAGTACCAGCTATTAGACAGTATGAAAAATATTTGGGGCTACTAGCGTTTGTGGGAAGAGCTAAGAAACAGGGGTTTGCATACATCAAGTAACGAATTTGGAGAAAGATTCAAGGATGGAAGGAGAAACTGCTATCACAAGCAGGCAGAGAAGTGCTTATTAAGTCGGTGATCCAAGCTATTCCAACTTATTCTATGAGTTGTTTTAAGCTTCTCAAAGGGTTAATAAAGGAGATTGAGATTATGATCCGAAAATTTTGGTGGGGATATAGTGGTGATAGTAAAAAAGTACATTTGGTAAAGTGGGAGTGCCTATGCAAAGGTAAGGATTTTGGAGGCTTAGGTTTCAAGGAAGTTGAAAAGTTTAATGAAGCTTTACTAGCCAAGCAAGTATGGCAAATGTTGAAAAATCCGGATTCATTGTGCCACAGGGTCTTTAAAGCTCGGTTTTTTTTCCTAATTGCTCCATTCTTGAAGCTTCAAACTCGACAAGTGGGTCTTATGCATGGAAGAGTATTTTAAGTGCACGGAATGTGGTGCGGAAGGGTGTGGTGTGGCGGATTGGTGATGGCAAGACAGTGTGTATTAAGGAAGACAAATGGCTCCCGGATTAAGTCAATAAATCGGTGACTTCGCCCCTGCCTTCTATTCCCTCGGATGCAAAAGTAAGTTTACTCATTGATGAGGTCAATGGGAGTTGGAAAGATGAGGAGGTCAGACAATTGTTTCTGCCCCATGAAGTTAAGCAGATTTTGAGCATCCCCATTAGTTCTAGATTGCCCCATGAAGGCCTTATTTGGTCAAAAACTCCTTCGGGTATTTTCTCCACCCGAAGTGCCTATCGACTATTGGCAAATGAAGCTTCGGCCAGCAGTCCTAGTAGCTCAAATCCACACCCCCAGAGGCATCTTTGGAGAGGTGTCTGGATGCTACGTACCCCCAACAAAGTGAAGCATTTTATTTGGCGAGCTTGCAACAATTCCCTCCCGACGTTGGACAACCTGTTTCGCCGCCAGATAGTCTCCTCTGATTGCTGCAATATTTGTAATGCCCACCTTGAAGATATTTGCATGTAGTGTGGAGTTGTACAGAGGTGGCCAATACGTGGAAGGAGCTTAGTTGGGCACACAACTCGGTTTCCCCCCTTCCGGGGGAGTTTACTAACCTTTTCTCAAGTTTTTTGCAGGTTAGAGAGGATTACAGAGTGGAAATATTCTCCATTGCGGTCTAGATGCTCTAGACTCGAAGAAATTCAATTTGTCTTGGTCGCCCGGCTTGGCCACTGAACCAGATTTTTCCTGAGGCTGGCAAAATCTTACGTGACTTCCTTGAAGCTCATGATGAAGATCCTGCCCCAGTTCCGAATCCAGTTCCTGTACAAGCAAAATGGACTGCTCCGACCCAGGCAAGATACAAAATAAATTTTGATGCAGCTCTGTTCAAGCACATCGACGCAGCTGGTCTGGGTGTTATCATTCGCGACGTCAACGGTGCGGCCATTGGGTGTCCCACTTCCTCACTCAGTTGCTACAGCCGAAGCTCTGGCCTGTAGAAGAGCTGTGCAGTTCACCGCTGAGATTGGACTACATGAGGTGACTTTCGAAGGTGATGCAGCAGTGGTTATCAACGCCATCACAGCTGGTGCCACAGAACAATCCTCGTATGGCCATATCATTGGAGACATCCTTGCTCAAGCTGCCTTCTTTTCTTTTTTTGAATTCTGTTATGTTAATCGGTCTTGTAATAGAGTAGCTAATTCACTGGCCAAACGTGCTAAGTCAAGCCCAGACTTGCAAGTTTGGTTGGAGGACTGTCCCCAGGACGTAGCCACTTTGATCTTAGATGATGTTTCTTAATTTTCTATTTAAAGTTTAATAAAAGCCCAGCCCATCCTTGGGTCTGGTTTCTCAAAAAAAAAAAAAAAAACTTCTTGGGCCCGCAAATTTTGTTCTTAAAGATGTCTAATGTTAAATGTAGGATCCATTAAAAATGTGGAATCTTTAGATTTTTTTTTTAAATAATAATAATTATTAAGATTTAGTATACTTTACCATGATATATATATATATATATTGGGTGGTCAATATAAATTCTAAAGATTACTTATAGAAAAGTATGAAATTTGTAATAACTTTCAATTCTTTACATAGTCCCTTCAATTTGCTGTAAAAGAACAACATCATATTGACCTTATCACTTCTATCTAGACCAGAAAAAGTTAAAAAAACATGAAGCTAAATTATATATAAATATATATATATATATATATCAGACTGCTTTTGTCACTCCAAGAAAGTTGAATATATACACAACTGTGACAAATTTCAGATCCAGCTATCCACAGGTGCAATTATGTCTTGTAAATACAAATGCTAATGAAGTTAAATAGTGACTAATAAAGTTTGAAAGTAGCAATATGAAAGCCGCATACTGAACTCAATGAAACCTTATCTTTGTCTTATGCGCATTGCATTGTGGCGCATTGCATTGTCATGATATTTCTTTAGCTCCTTTTTGTGAGGTCTTGAATCAACAAGACGTTGAAAAATATTTTAACTTTCAAGACGCTCAACAACATGGACGGAGCCATCATTGGACTAGGGGGCATTGCCCCCCTCTAATTTTTATTTTTTAAAAAAATTTTATTATATGTATGTGTATTAATTTTAGTAATTTTGTTCTATAAAATTTCATTTTTTTTTCTTAAACAATATCATTGATTCTTTGAAGAGTAATATTATACTCACAAACTTTTTTACAATATTTTTACAAACTGTTTTGGTAGCAAATTCTTATTGGTTCGCATATAGAAACACTACTCACATTGTTTTTTTACTTACCAACAGTAACTACTTATCACATCAGTAATTTATAAAAATTTTGTGGCTCTAGAATTTTCCTTATTTTAGTGACCATAAAAAAATTTCTAAATCTAAAATTTAAAACAAAATATATAGGCCCAAAAAATAGAGCAACAAAAAAAAAATTATCAATAGTAAAACTAAACAACCCTGCCCTTTAAAATATTCTAAACAAAATTTTTTTTGTTAAGAGATTCTAAACAAAATTAATTTTGTTCTTTCCCATACCAAAAAAAAAAACTCTCAGCAACTAAGTAATAGCTGAGGCAAATATTTTTGAAAGTGCCACACATAATTAATAGTAAATCCACCCCCGTTACTCAAAGTTTTGGCTCCATCCCTGCTCAACAACATTGATCCTTCATAGTATGTCGATTCCTAGGAAAAAAACTCAATGCAACTACAGGTCCCCAACTCTGTAATTGCAATACCATCTTCAGCATGATAACCCCAGTCCTCTTGCAGGCTTTTGCGGAGAAGAGAACACTGGGGTTTATATTCCTTCTTGGCCCAAACATGCAGTAGACAGTCCAATACTTGGTCAGGTTTTTCCAGTTTCTCCAGGCCACAAGTTCTTTTGGCTATTAGAGTATTAGTCCTAGGAGAATGATACCAAATGAAAAGACTTTACAGCTTGTTTCCCAATCACCCCGTCATGTAAATTCTATTCATATTTGGAATACTATGCGACTCAAAAGCTTAAATGGTCAAGAATTGAATCAACAATTATTACACACTAACAAGATATCAAAGTTAAGTCAAATCATCTTTGAAATGTTAGTGAGAGGGAGTGTATATGGTACTTTGCTGTAACTTTGTTCAACATTATTTACTAATGCTGAGGTTATTAAGATCTTACATCAAGTGAGCTTAGTCAACGAATGAAACATGATAGTTAGGTTTGACTAAGAGGACATGCTAGCTATTAGTGAAGAAAAACTAAGTTGCATAATTTGGTAGTTTTTTCATCCCTGTGAACAATCATTGACGTTGTAGAATTCAATTGAACTCAGCAAACCTCAGGTAAATATGAAAGGAATTTATCAATCATTTTTTTATTTATTGATAAGTTACACAGGTATCCAATAAATTTTGAACTCATGACCGATCACCTCTATTCCATTATTATTGAAGAAAAGAGTGTCAATGGGCAATCATTAATATTAACTAGGTAATTTTCCACGCGATGCGCAGATACTTTGTATATTTATTTGAAATAATCTTAATGTCTTTTAAGACATATTTATAATACTTATTTTGTTGTATAATATTTATGTTTTACTACAATATTGCCGAATACTTTGAAACTCAATTTTCTCAATTCATATTTTATATAATAATAAAAAAATTGTTATAGAATATGTTTCCAAATATTGTGTGAAGTTGCTCTACTAATCTAAATTTTTGAGGTTGGAACAATCAATATATATATATATATATATTTTATATTTCTAGGAGACTAACATATTATACTATATGTAGATTTTATTTTTTAAATTGATTAAATGATTTTGAAATTTGAGATTTATAAATATATATTAAAAATATAAAATACTTTCATATCCTAAAATTTTAAAAATTCATGCAACCTTTGAAACACTTCATTAACTAGCTACTCAATTTTCACAACCAAATACTGGCCCACAAATCTCAAACACCCATTTCATTATATCAACAAAAGGAAATCATTTGTTAGTTCCGACATATAGAGAATATGATAAAATCAAGAAAAAATGGTTAAAAACATTTCCATTTATAAAGATTCAATTGCCTTTAGATAGGGTTCCACATAAAATTAAATAAAAAAATAACACGAGAAACACTCAAAAATCATCATTGACTTTCACTTTTGTTGTCATAGCTCATATTGATATTGTACTAAATAGCAATAAAAAACTACAAAGAAACCTAAAATTTATGAGTTCTAAAACATAATAAAAAACAACTAATCTCATCAATAATCAATTAGAATGCTTATTTCTATTTCTATTTAGTTATAAAACAAAATACAACTATGACTTTCTCACACCAAACACCTGAAATCCGAAGCCAATCATCCTTTATACAACTCACAACATCTGATCTCAACATCAAAACAATAAGTCGTCATTGTCACTGAATAAAGTAAAAAAAAGTGGGTCATCTTTCTTGGATATAGCCAACTCATACAGGTTAGGATTAAATGGGACGACGAAGTTGGAGCTAGGTAGATATCATTGAAAGGTTAAAGATATATGACATAATTCTTATTTGGGATGTATTTGAGATGACATGGCTTGAAAGGTTGTGGGCATCTATATATAAAGGAGTAAAAGTGCAAGAGGTTTTTAGCTTGAAACATTGAACCAAAGAAAACAAAGAGTCTTACAAAGAATCATTATTATTTAATTAGAAAAGTCTTGAAGCATTGAACCAAAAAAATGAAAAGTCTTTTTTTTTTTTTTTTGGTGGCTTTAAAGATTATTTCTATTATCTTTTCAAAGAGAGCATCATATGCCAGATCCTCATGCTTTCTAGCTCGCGCACGCGAGATAGAAATTACGTTTTACCACCCTAAATTATATCCTAGATTACACTTAGCACCCTAAAATTTTTGAGTGCATGTTTTGCACCATAAACTATGACTCTTGTTACACTTTGCACCTCAATGTTAAGTTTCCCGTTAACATAAAGTTTCAAGTACAAAGTGTAATTAAGAGTATAGTTTAGGATGGTAAAGTATAATTTCTTCTTTGTTTTTAATGGATTGAGAAGAGGGGCAATTAGGTTATTTCACATGATGTCATACTTTTCCATCCAAATTAACGGCAAGCTTAACATCAGGGTGCAACGTGTAACAAAAGTCATAGTTTAGGGTGCAAAATGTATATTCGAAAAATTGAGGGTGCAAAGTGTAATTTAGGATATAATTTAGGATGGCAAAGCATAATTCCCCATTTGTTTTGAGGAAAATGGAAAGCCCGTTAGAACTTATAGGTTATTTATTCTATTGCGACTAGCTATTAAGCTATTAGAACCTAGAACTTAGGTTTAGGATACTTGAGACATGCCCCTTTTTGTTTTTTATTTCTATTTTCTTAAAGCAATTCGCTAAGTTCTTAGGATAGATCCCACTTTGGGGAACCTTTACTAAAAATTTGGCTAGAAGGTACGAAGTGGAAGTTAACCCATTTGATCAAACGGACTCGGGTGCCTAATAGATTTCCAAGTACGTATTCTAACTGTAGACTAATATTATGTGTTAGGACATATGTGTTTCATTTGTTAAAGAACATATGTCATTCTTTTATGTAATTGGCTAATCCTTTGACAGAATACACTTTACTTGTAATTGGGTAGTTCTAAGTGTTTTTAATACTTCAAGAAATAAGGTTTCAAGATCAAATGTTGAAGTCATCAAGTTTGTCTAAAAAAACAAGCTGATAATGCAAATTCATTAAAACTCGACAGCTGGCTCGACAACTGCATCTATCGAGCTTAAGAAAGTTGTCTCAAGCCCGTAAGCTCGACACTTTCTCGACAACTTCTCGACACCTCCTATCTGTTGAGGTTTATAAAAATCAGAATTTTGATCTAATTTCTTGGGATCTGTGAATGTGTCTTTGGGCCTTCTTTTCTTTTAACCCTAGACATATAAAATGATTTTTTTGAGGGCCGTCAAATAGTTCACAAGTTGTACAAGCATTGAGAAAACTCTGTTGAAGCAAATTGTGACTAGAGACGAAGTTCATGCCCTAGTTCATCTCTTCTGAAGAAATTGTTGTGTACTTGCACCTTTGGGTTTTGTGACCAAGCATTTTCTTGATCTTCATCGTGTAGGATGAACTGAAGAACTTTGTAGCCAACCTCTCTTTCAGTTGGTGTTGAAGTCGCGTACTGGGATTCCCACATTGGTTAATCACGTACTTGGGAGCCATGAATCAAAAGGGGGAACTTTCACTACAGAACAAGTCCAATTAGGTATTGGGGTAAGGGCTCAACTTTAAGTTGGTAAGGTACTTGAGATTCCTTTACTTGTAACCGCTTGTTGTGATAATAGTGAAGTTTCGGGAGTGGTGACTTGAAAATCACCCGATAGGGTTTTTGCCGTCAAGTTTTCCCTATTCGTAAACAAATCACCGTGTCATTTATTTTCCGCTGCATAATTAGTTTATTGGTGATTTGTTTGTGCTACCACGCGTTTGCATGTTAAATTGATTAATTAATAACTTGGCTAATCAATTAATTAATTTAATTACAAGGGGTCATTCAGTTTGTGGCCTATCATTATGGTAACGCTAGACTTGTGTGTGGGGATTATAATTAATAGCATATTTTTAGTCCCATATATCTAGGATGGATCCGCTCCAGGCAACACCCAAGCCTAGCATAGGGCAAGATCTTAACAACAATACAAGGAACCACGTTGGTTTGGTGGCGCTCACCTATGCACTACACAACACAAGTTTGCTTGATATGGATTTATTCGCCAAATTGTGACGTGAATATTTACCGCCCCTATGCTAACAACAGCGTTTTCAATTCCATTTTGTTCTAGTCAGAACAGTTAATCTCTGCTTCGATTCAGATTCCAGTCCATTTCATTAAATTTTGTCTTAAAATATGATTTTGGCCTGAGTAGTAGTAAGAAAATTTTGTTTTTGTTAGTAACTAGTATAAATCACGCCCGATTCTACATCAGCCTAAATTCCAGTCTCTTTTGCTAAATTTCGTCTGGTAAGATGATTTTGGTCATAATGTAAACAAAACTCATAATTCTTTTTCATAACTTAACTGATCAAATATGACATGTTTCTTTTTTTTTTTTTTCAAAAAGAATGCGTTTTCTTCTTCATTTACTTTGCTTACATATGATCATTTCTTTCCCTACATTAAGATTTTTTTTTTTTTTCATTTACTTTATCACATTTGACATGTTATATAATTTTAAGAATATGTAACATTTGACTTTGAATTGGTGAGCAATATAGTAGAGAATATATTCTCTACTATATACTATGTAATTAAGAATTAGTTAATATATATTTAAAATAAAATTTGTGATAATTCATAATACTGACACGATACCCAAGATAGACTCCCTAGCTAGTATCAAAATATTGGGTTTAGTTTAAAGGTAAAAGCTAGTTTCTTTTTTTCTTTTTTCTTTTTTCTTTTTTTCTTTTTTTTTTCCTTTTTTTTTCTTTTTTTGCTAAATAAGACAATACATTAGCACAAAAGAGGAAAGCAGATACAAACAGAAGCAAGGGAATGAGAGAGATTTAGCCTACGCCTCCATCCACAAACCCGAAAACAATAGAGAGAGGGGGGGACCCAAAACTATTACAAAAGTAAGCCCATTGGGCAAGGGAATGAGCTGCAACGTTAGAATCTCTAAAAACAAAAGAGGTATTCCAATATTCAAAGGAGTTTAGAGTCATACGGATATCCTCTATAATAGCCTTGATGGATCGGACCAGTGAGGAGTTGTAGATGGTTTTAGGATAGCTTTTATCACTGATTGGGCATCTCCTTCTAGCACAACTCTATCAAAACCTTCTCTACGAGCCAAAGTAGCAACTAAGAGAGTTGCTTTAGATTCCGCCCACAAGGGCTCACCTGGGCATTCTTCTTGAGACTTAGCTGCTACTTTGGAACCGTTGCTATCACTGCAAACCACTGCCAGCACCACCTTGTCAAGCTTCACTGCTGCATCAAAGTTACATTTGATCCATCCAAGAGGAGGAGGCTTCCATGAGGGAGGGTTCTCTTTTTCTCCAAGAATCGATTGCCAAGCTTGTTTGTGCTAAATAAATACCTTATTTATTTGGATGGAGAGCTTGATTGAGTCTACTGGTTGGTTTCCCCACACTGTTTGATTTCTATTCTTCCAGATTTGGTCATAGAGAACTGCTGCAAAAAGAGTAAACTCCTTTGCTTCCTTGCCTTGGATCTTCAACATTTCTGTTGGATTTATTATAATTTTTATCCACTGATCAATATTCATATCTTTGAAAATAACTATGTTTAAGGGTCAAACTGAGTTGGCCCAAGCCTGAACTGTGATGGGGCAACGTATAAAGACATGTTCAACAGTTTCAACCTCTTCCCCACAAACAGGACAGCTTAAGTTAGGAATTGGAAATCTTTTACTAAGAATCTCTCGGACCGGAAGAGATTTGCAAACTATTCTCTAGAGAAGAAGCTTAAGCCTCTCATGCATTTTACTCTTCCACAACATCTTCCAATACTCTTCATGCATTGGCCCCAGTGAGGTGCTATTTTGTTGCATTTTTAGCATATATGCTGATTTTACAGTAAACTCACCTGATGGACTTAGTCCCCAGCATAAGGTGTCACACTTAGAGGAGGCAGGAATGTGGATATTGAGGATCCTTATAGCCAACTGAGTCTCCAATAAATCAAAATTTTTCTCTCTATCCCATTGTCTTGAGTCATGGTGGATGAGCTTAGCTACTAGCATGTTGTTTGGAGCCACCCCAGCCTTGGGTCTTGGTCCAAAATCTGGCTCTTTAGGGACCCAAAGGTCATCCCATATGTTAATACTTCTTCCATCTCCCACTTTATAGCAGATGCCTTTCTTAATGAGCTTGTTACAACTAAATAAGCTTTTGCAAATCCAAGACGCTTGCTTAGGTGGCCTTGTATTGGAAAAACTTCCACCTCTTAGATATTTTCTTTTAAATATTTTTACCTAGTGCTTATCCTCATCTTTTTGGACCTCCCAAGCTAGTTTGGCTAGTAGAGCCAGGTTGAAATCTTCACTTTTTCTAAGGCCTAGACCTCCCATGGACATGGGTTTGCAAATAGAATCCCAGTTCTTCAGGATGCAGTAGTTGGAACCATTTTCTTTTGAACCCCACTAAAATTTCTTATTTAAAGCATCAAGCTTCTTAGTTGTTTCCTTTGGGAGTCTGAGAGAGGACATAACACATGATGGCATGGCTGAGGTAACAGTGCGAATTAGGGAGGTTCTAGCAGCTTGCGAGAGTATCTTAACTTTCCAGCCTTGGTACTTCTTCTCCACTCTTTCCACCACCTCTTGAAATGTACCTTTCTTTGACTTTCCTATCAACATTGGCAGCCCCAAATATTTTCCTTTTGACCCTTCAATTTTCAAACCCATACTCCCAGCTAGCAAATGTTTAGAATGCCAACTAGTTAGGTTTTTGCTGAAAACCATGGTAGATTTGTGGGAATTTATCTTTTGCCCTGACCAGGAAGAATAAGTGGATAGACATTCTTTGATGGACCTTATATTCTCTTCCTCTGCCCTCCCAAAGATAAACAAATCGTCTGCAAATTGGAGATGAAATATTGGTTGGCAGCCTTTAGCAAGCTTGATACCTTTTAGCTTATTACTCTCTTCAGCTTTTTGCAAGAGTTTGGATAGTACTTCTGTTGCTACAATAAATAGGAATGGGGAAAGAGGGACCCTTGTCTTAGACCTCTTTGTGGTTAGAAGAATCAATATAGGGAGCCATTTATGAGTATAGAAAAAGAGGCAGTTGAAATGCATTCTGAAATCCAATTTATCCATCTTCCATCGAATCCAAAACTTCTTAAGACACTGAGAATAAAAGGCCATTCCAATCTATCATAAGCCTTTTCCATATCAAGTTTAATTGCCATCCCCTTTTCCTTACCTTTTTTCTTTCTCATAGCATGAATGATTTCATGGGCTATTATGCTATTATCTTGTATTTTTCTACCTTGAATGAAGGCAACTTGCCAGGGAGATATCATCTTGTGGAGGAGTGGTCTCAATCTATTTGCTAATAATTTTGAAATTATCTTACATAACACATTACAAAGCGAAATCGGCCTGAATTGGTTAACCATGGCAGCCCTCTCATGCTTGGGGATTAGGGTGATAAAAGTATGATTTATTTCTCTTAACATACAATCACCTTGGAAGAAGCTTAAAACAGCATCCACAACATCACCACATATCAAGTGCCAGTAGTGTTTGAAGAAAAGGGGGGACATTCCATCAGGCCTAGGAGCTTTATGAGAATCCATCGAAAAAACTGTTGTTTTGATCTCTTCCATTGAAGGCATGGTTAGCAACATTTCATTATCTTCTAGAGTGATGCACCTTGGGATTAAATTATTTAGATCATAAGGAATATCTGGGATTGAAGAAGAGAACAAGTTATTAAAGAAGGTTTGAAAGCATTGACCAATCAACCAGAAATCCACTCACCATTTTCTTTCTTCATAAAATCAATGGAATTTCTTCTTCGCCTTATCACTGTACTTAGAAGAATCTTGTATTGAGGTCAGAACTTGTAAGTGACTTGATTCTGGATTTTTGACGCCATAATATTTCCTCCCTTTTCAATAGTTCTAGGATTTCCACACACAAATTTGCTTCCTTTTCCAAGTTTTAAACACCCTTATACACACTCTCTCACACACATATAAATCCTGACTTGACAGTTAAATGTAATGAACACCAACCTTAAGTTTAAATGGTCTAACTGCTGGCCCAAGTGGTACCCGGTCTCTTAATAACCTATCAACTCAGTGGTTCAATCCCCTGCATAAACACTTACCTAGCAAAAAAAAAAAAAAATGGTCTAACTGGAATAGTTCAGCAAAAAAAAAAAAAAAAAAAATTGTCTAACTGGAATAGCCACCAAAACTGAATTGATAACTTTGACTGAAGGTCATACCTGGCTACTTATACTTTTAATCTCATCCAGAAATTTTTTTAAAAGAAAAAAAATAATAAAATAAATCTCATGCAGAAAGTGACAGCTTCCTGCTTTTTGGCTTTTCTTTTCACCTTTTTCTCTTATTCAGGGTGGATATGTATTTCAATTTCCATCATTGTAAACAAGGTACTTAGTTGGTACGTTAAGGTGGTAGTTCATTAGATTCTCAAAAAAAAAAAAAAAAAAAAAGGTGGTAGTTCATTAGATATTATTAGGTGGTAGATGTCACTGTATGCGTAATGCATTACATATGCTGTAATATTAATACAGACCCAAATAATCTAAATGCATGAGGACTGTTTACAGTGTGTCAGTGTCTTAGCAGAAGTTTCAACATCATTAGTCATGTACTAATACCATTCACTTCCACACGGCTCTCCCAGTCTTGGACTGCAGGCCGTATCAGAAATCAATAGTGAAAATAAATAAATTAATAAGGAGTTGAAAAACCTCGCTCCCCGACATCACAATTCATCCAATTATCTTCCAGTATTTATCTCGGATTCCCACTCACTTTCAACAAGAGGACTTAAACCTTCGAATCAAATGGCTCAAGCCTCAAAGCAATTAGTAAAGACTAAAGACCAAAGAGGTCTTCTCACGTGCCTAAGTGTGAAAATTTAAAAAGCTAGGGCTTAAGGCAGTTCGATAAGAAATTTTTAGTAACGTTATTTATATTTTTTAAAAAATATCTGTAGGTAAAAAGGTATGTGAAAATACGTGTAATATTATTTAAATACTAAAAACTATAATTTAAACAATAGTAACAAACGGGCCCAAAATTATCATCAAAGGACAAAGGCAAAGCAGTAGCCAATTTAAATTTTTTTCGCGTAAATGGTGGATATTCCTTGGTTTTAATTAGCAAAACATCCCAAGATTTCTCAAGTTAATGAACACTATAAAAAGTCAGATTTCATCAATTTTCTCCAAATTAAGATCCTTAGATTACTATTCCTAATGCATTAACAACTAATTTTGGTTTTAGCCTTTAGGTCTCATTTTGAACTTATGTCTTGGCTTTATTTAAGTATGCAAAACATAACAACCTAGAAAAAGCTTATAATTGATTTACCTAGATTGATTCAAATTCAAGAAGCAAAAAAACAAAACAATAAATTAATCCAGCGACAAATGTTTTTTATTTATAATTATTTGGGGTTATCCGTTGTGATTGGTGCATAATAAAAGTGGTATAAGTGGTGAATTTATGTACCACCGGGCCTGCTGGCCCAAGTGGTACCCGGTCTCCTAATGACCTATCAACTCAGGGGTTCAATCCCCTGCATAAACACTTACCTAGCAAAAAAAAAAAAAAAAAAAAAAAAGTGGTGAATTTATGTAAAAATTATGTTGCTCAAATAACAACTTACCACCTCAACAAGTTGTGAAAAATTATGTATACTAGAATTCTAAGTTTTGTGTTTAGTACCATTTCTTTTAGTTATACTAGATATATTCCCATGCAATGCATGGATGCTTGGAAATTTCATTTGGAAATAATTTTTATTTTTTTTTAAGACCCATATATAATAATCATTTTTTTTATATAGTATTAATGATGTTTCCCATAATATTGTTGAATACTTTGAAACTTAATTTTCTTAATTCATATTTTATAATTTTTTCTTATCCTAGAAGTAGTTTCTGACTATTGAGTGGATTTTCTTTACTAATACACACACACACACACACACACACACACATATATATATATGATATTGTAATTACATAGTTATAGTTATTAGAAATTTCTAGGAGTTTACACCATATTATAAATTTAATATTTAAAACAATAAAATAACATCTAGATAAAAGGTAGACTTTATTTCTAAAACTGAACACTTCCTCAACTACCTCATTCTCACCACCAAATCCCAAGACCCTAATCTCAAACACTTTGTTCATAATCTAAATGAAACAATATTATTTGTGTACCAACATAAAGAAAACTAATCAAACAAGGAAAAATTGGCTAAATATACTTCCATTTATCAATATTTAAATGCCTCTAATATGGCTTTTATATCCTTAAAAAAAAAAACGTAAAACAAAGAGAATGCTAAAATTCAAGAAAAGTATAAGCTAAAAATGGGAAAACTAATGTTGTATTATCAATTTTACACATGAGCTTGGTCTTTATATAGAGAAGTAGATCGCACTAATTAACTTACAATCGTATATCGAAACTGTAACAAAAAATTAAATAATTTGAAACTAATTCTAACAAGCCACAACAACTATAACTTACAGCACTAACAAAGGTAATAAAAAAAATATATATATAGGCGGATAAGTACTATACATGAGAGATACATGAGAAAGAACATTAAAATTACGTGAAGAACTACCTAATTGTAGCTTTGATAGAGAGAACTAACAATATGATTGTGATTTGTACACTGTTTCACACTATTCCTGAATAGCGGCAACTAAACTCGAGGTTGCAACTAAAGTTGAGATAATCTTGCTTCACAACAAAGAAAACTCCAAAATAATCATCATTTTTTTACTTTTATGGTCGAGGCTCATACCAATGCCACACTAAATAGTAGTAAATATATGACAAAGAAACCAAGAATTTGTGAGAGCTAAAACAAAATCAAAAAGCACCTAAACCAAATTAATAAGGAGTGTGAGGTGGTAAAATAGCTAAACCACCACCAATGGTGATGCTCTAAAGAAAAAGTAAAATAATATAATAATTAGAGTAAAGAAGCAAATAAATTCTCCAATCCCTACCCTTCTATGCCTTCTCATGTTTCAATGTGTCTGACACAATATGTAACAAAATGGACTTTATAATCAGGTCTTTTTGGTGGGGGCGCGAACAAGCAAAGAGGAAATTGCACCTGTTAAAATTGGGACAAAATTTGCCAACCTAAGAGGTTTGGAGGGCAAGGTCTAAAGAAGTTCAAAACCATGAATCAAGTAATGTTAGCCAAACAATTTTGGAGAATAAACCACAATCCCCAATCCTTCCTGGCAAAGACTTACAAGGCCAAATATTTTCCTAAGTGCTCTATTCAGGATTGCAGACCCAAGCCTCACCACTCTTGGTACTAGAAGAATATCATCAAATAGGAGAATCCAATTTTGAGAGAAGGGAAATGGTGGATTGGAGATGGTTTTAATATCCATCTTCACCACAAAAATGGATTAATTGTCCATCTTTAAACCTAGAGGACCCTAGGCTTCTTACTGGCACAGTTGTAGACTTGATAGACCATAACACCTTATCATGGAAGACTGATTTGGTTAGAGCCATATATCCTTATCCTCAAGCTAGAGATATTTGAATGGTTTTAGACCCCTTAAAACAATCAGATTGGTTAGCCTAGATTAATTAGCCAAGTTGTTACTTAGTCAAATTATGTAATTCTAGGTTAAAGCAATCAAATAATCATATCAAAATAATAAAGCAGCGGAATAATAAAAGACACAATGATATGATCACCCAGGAAATCACACGGTAAAAACCTGGGGAGGATTTGACCTAGCTATCCTCAAGGTAAACCTGAATCCACTATGCGAAAGAATCAAAGTTCATACAGAAGGACTACAAGCTCCCCGCTTGACTTTCTAATGCTACCCACCAGTAGAACTTACTGACACGACCACGTGTAAGCTCCGAATCCACGGACTTCTTCTTTCTTGAATTCTTCAATTAGCTACAAGCACCCACGTTTGATATTCTTTAAGTTTCAATGGTAGCAACCAAGTTGATCAT